>JARHVA010009537.1:87500-115000 GCA_037957365.1 Torreya grandis
AAGAAAAATACTCAAAAATGAAAAAAAAAAAGAAGTTTGGAAGGATCATAAAATAGGCAAAATACTAGCAAAAAGGAGAGACTAGGTCAGAGCATGTTTTAGTGGAGATCATCACATCTTCATCATATTTTTCATGAAATGTTTCATTGTGAAAAAATTAGGTGCATACATATTTATCCCTCATATAAATACCTCATCATGAGTTGGCAAGAGTGTTTTCCCAAGTAGTTGTGCACTAAATAGAAAAGCAGGGTTAGAAAATTTACATTACTCACTTATGTGGCATAACGAAGTAAGATGAGACACCCTTATGACCTATGAGTAGTAAAATGAGAATCATGTGTAATTTTACAAAAAGTAGAAAATATACTAATTTATCAAAACATAGACAAGTGTTACTTACCATTTAGATGAAGATGAGAATACAAGCTGAACTGTAATGTTAGGGGATTAGACTTTGTGTTGAGTGGTGTCATTTTGTAAAACTAAGACAAAAAATAGAATGCTTTGCAATAGATCATAAAAAATGAAACATTTCAAATTCTTGACATTTGAGCTATCTAGTGTTAGTTTAAGACTAAAGCCTTATAAATACATTGTAATATTCAAGAAAATGTAGTTTACAGAGGAAAATGGGATGTTTTTGAAATGCAACGACTAGTAAAATGAACTACATATTGAAAAAAATTACAAATTTAGAATTCGTTTTTAAATTCACAATAATAAGAATTTAAAATTTTAGATCCCTATGTTGGAATCATGTGAGAGAGAATCCAAATCTAATAAGACCACAAGAGGATGGTAGGGGTATTAGCGTTAGTGGTTATCATGCAGGCACAGGTAAGTTGCATTCATTTATGTGATGTAGCCATAGGTTTTATGTTTTAATTAAAAATCATGTTTGATATATTAATTTTAAAATTTTATTTCATGGGTAGGTTTTTGGTGTTGCATAGACTAGGAAAATTTTTATTTTTTATGAATTTGGCTTAATTTTAGGTGTTTTAGGGTAGGTGTCAATGACCGGTAAAACTAACAATGATAGGGTGAAATCATCATTCTTTTTAGATCAGTAGTCATGTCTTCATCCTAATGGTTTTGTAACCATTACAGTGGTTACACAACCATCATCCATCTATAATGGTTATGGAACTACTTCCTACTTTAAGTGATGGTTTCAACACATGGTAAAGTTAATTATTTTTGGTCATTTTTAGAGGCTATAAAACTGATTTAGGTTACTTTTATCTATCTTTGTAGGGTGCCTACATCTGATGGAGTAGATCCAGGGAGTGGGATGGATATCAAGGTTTGGGGCTTGTTTATGGTTGATGAGTTTACTATTCTAGATAGATTGAGGATTCTAAGCATCACATGGATGGGTATTATTTCCCCATTAAGTAAGTTTCTATGAGACCTCTTCAAATATTGGAAAGCTAACTAGATTACCTTTTAGCTACCACAAGACCCAAGAGAGTGGACTATGACTCTTATTGATGTTTATAGTATCTTGGGTCAATAAGCTATAGGCAGAGTGGTGATGTTAAGGGAGGCCACATATAAAAATGAGGCCTCAAGTTAGGTCAAGTTATTTGGAGACCTAAATTAAATTAACATGGGTATAAAGTAGGGGGTGAGGTTAACAAGGATTGAGTGGGTATAAATATTGAACCTTTTTAATGCATTCATATGGATCCTACATCATCACCAATAGGAGATAAGGGGACCAACTACGTACTATATAGTTGGGATCTTAGAGTTAGGTGTATTGAGGAGAGGAGATATAGATTCATTAGGCCTAGGGCCTATTATCCTGTACCTATAGGGATATCCAAAGGATCAATCACTTGGGGGATTTATCAATCAACCCCATGACACTTTTCATGTGATAGGAATATGAATGCATGATACCCTATTAAAGATGAGTGGAAATTGGTGTAGTAGGGGTAATCAATGCCTCTAAGTATATATACATGGTGCCTCTAAGGGATGCATCATGGGAAATGTTGTCTCCAAATATTTCACCCTAGAAGAGGTTATTCAAGCCTCTTCAATATTTGGCCAACATGGGAATACTTCTAAGTGTGTGGGGTACCTATAATGGAAGTATACATATAGAATTGAAAGATATAACTCCCTAGATATGACTTGATTTGATTATGTTACTAAAAATACCTATTATGGTTGAAAAGGGAAAGAAAGATACATAAATCAAACCTAAACTAGGAGGTGATACACTAAGAGTTGCTTCCATTCATACACTTGGAATTTGCATAATGAACTAAGATAACCAAACTAGCCTCAACATCATTAATGGAACTCCATAGCATTAGTATTTCTCATGAAGGCAAATAACAACTCAAAAAATATAAGCAAGTGAATGGAAGGTTAGATATGACACTACCAAACTCTTACAAAATTCAAGAGTCTATTACAACAACATACACTTCATGAAACCTATTAGGAGAGAAGTCATTTGTAGCAATACATTCAAGGATTTCACAAAAACAATATGAATCACTTCAACATGTAGTGAAAATATACTTAGAGTATAACTATCTTGCTTCTCATTAGCTTAAGTAAAATCAAGGTATAATTTTGGTAGGGCTTTGCCATACCAAGAGTTGGAAACCACTTCAATAGCCAAAATGGCCCATACTTAAAACTTGGAAAAAGAGAGAGAAGAGAGAAGTTGAAGAGGCACAAGGAAAAGTGTCCAAATTTTAGAATAAATTATAATACATGTGTATGAAATGTAAAATGAGTCATGAAACTGATTTACACGTCATCTCATCCCAAATTAGCCTATTCTCCAAATGTGGTATATCAAATCTTATCAATCATTCTCTCTTACAAAATACCTTCATCATAGGCTTTCTTTTGAGCATCCCAAATCAATTTAGGAAAAGTTTGTCATGTGTGATGAGGAAAAGGATTTAAAAATAGGCCTTCACCTTAATGGGGCATTTTCTTGATCATGACATTCTCTAACACAAGCTCAATCATCACCTACCATCAAGATCACTCTCCAATAGGCATTCCTTGACACTTGAAACTAGAATATTTGCATTATATGAGGATTTTGAAAGTAAAAAATCTATAATAATGGATTTTATAGTTATACTAATTGATTCTATAGTTTAGCTATAGGAGTCTAAAGCAAGACTAATGGAGTCCATAGTTTTTCTGATGGCTTCCACATCTCTATGTAACCCTTCTTGATTACAACATCTTGATTGATTAAAAAACTTATAGATTAATTTATAATTATACATTGGATGTGTATCAGTGATTAAAACCTCCATTTTATCTCACTTGACCTCTAGTCCATGATTTTATCCATTTCTTCTTCAAACTATCTCCTTGGGCATTGAAACCTGCCCTTGCTCTAAGATAAAATAGGGGTGTGTTACCCTTCATATTATTCAAAACCAATAATTTTAGGTGCTTCGAAAACTCCCAAGGGTATTTTTTTACCAAAAATTATCCTTCAAATCTAAGTTTTAGACCTCCATCTAACACCATTTCCAAGGTAAACTTTGGAGTGTACGACTGTGTGTAGGGGTGTTATGATGACAGTGTTTCTTACATATTCTATCTTCCTTCCTTGGTGAGAATGACCCTTTATTGTGCCCATATTTTGAAAAAATAATGGTTTTAATTAATTTCAACCATTAATTATGCTATCTCACTATAACCCTTCCGCCATACAACCTAAACCTATATGATGGGCTCTCCTTTAGATGTCTAACTATGTTTTTCATTTAGAGACCCCTATTATAGGTGAATTTGAAATATCTGTGCCTTTGTATTGTGTAATAAAGTTTTCCATGAATTTCTTGAGGTCATATTTCATTCATCTAGGCCAAACTCCACCCATATAGTCCTTTTGATGCAAAGGAGACCCTACATGTCACTCACTGCCCACATACCCTATCTGACTGTGTTTACAGGTTGTTCACTACAAAAAAGGGATTGAAAAATGTATTAAAGAATGTTGAGGTTACTTTGAGATCATAAATCACTTTTTTCCATGTCAAAATTCACTAACATAGTCCAATTTTGCACAACAAAGACCTATTTTTAACTCACTACTTATCTTAGTCCGTATAGACATGTAGGTGTGTTTGGGATTATTTAAAACTTGTTTGAGGATGTTTTGATTTATATTATTTGTTTTTAATTCATAAAACATCCTATTATTTTTGAAATTTTAAAACAAATATCAAACTCAACTCTTTATTTCATACCTCAACCTTCAAGCAACCTCCTTAGCAAGACTATGTTTCAATTCCCAAGCCTGTGTACAGACCAAGGGAAATGTTAGAGGTCAAAACCATGTTCTAACCTTTCTAAGGTGATATTTAGTCATTTAATGTATGTTTGGGTTTCTTGGAGTCATTTGAGCATAATAACTAGTCACGTTATGCCTAATTGCTTGAATAATGTCTCTTTTAATAAGTTTCTAGTAGATGTCATTAAAGCTTCAAAGTGGGGTCTTAACCATTTTCAAGGTGCTCAAGCTCCAACCTCTAATAATATCCTTGAACCCATGATTTTTAAAGTTATTATATATATAGGTAAAAAATTTCACCCAATTGTGTGTTTCAAAACCTTGTCAAATAAGTAATATGTTATTTTGGAAACACTCCATGCCCTCTGTTCTATCCATTTATGGAAGAGGGTCCTTGTATCAATACTTCTCTTAGCAAGGTCTTCCCAACACCATGCTTGACTCTTAATTGGTCTTAATCATGATATTTATTTTATCAAATCACTTTATAACCTCATGAGAGATCAACCCTATAGAATACATCCACTCACACCCCTGTAGCTTTGCAAATGAAACCTAAAGATGTACATTTGACTGTATGTGAGGCAATGAGGTTGATTCATCACTAAAACAAACCTAGGAAAAGATCTCTTAGGTGTATTTATGCATCTTGAACCATGATAATAAATTTGGGCACAAGGGCATCCACTTAAGCATCAACATGACATCATCAGGACTGTAAGTAAGTCTCATGAACTATATATGCATATAGAGACATAAAGGAGCATGAGTTTGTAAAGGTAAGGTTCTCTAAACACCTCAAAATTCAATTCCCAACCTTAATTTTAGATAAAATAATCAATAATTTTTAAAAATCAAATCAAAACCCTCTTTTTAATGTAGACAACCTCCATTCAAGACCCTAGAGGTGATTGCAAGTATGAAGGACTAGTTTGGGAGCATATATAAGCCTAGAAGAGGATTTCCTAAGACATTGAGATTTAAAAAACAAGAAGAATAATTGGGATATGTTTAAAAACATGTATAAATAGATAAAACACACCAACCCATTAGACCAAATCAATAAAAATTGAGACAAGATCAAATAGTGACCCTCTCATGGTTGTAAGCCCATAAAATACTACCTAGATTGTTAGACATTGTTCATAAAGGAGAAGGAACAAAATTTTAAGTTATTTTTAAGAAAATTAATTTCAATCATATTAAAATCTACCCCTATAATCACTCCTCCCAACTCTACTTGTACCATCCACACCAAGTGGCTGAAGTTGACCCTTCTTTGCTTGCCAAAAGAAAATGGGGGAAAATAAGTTGCATATGAAAATTTTTTCATTATCCTTTTAAAAAAATGTTTAAATGGGTTTGGGGAGGTTAATATTCACATTTTCATGTTTTCAAAGTGGCACATTTCCCAAAGAAGTTGTACAAGTGCCCATTTCTCTCTCTTTGGCTAAGAAAACTACCTTTTTTTTAAACAACCTATAATTTTTAGTTAGTGACAATTATGATAGACATCCTAGGACACATGTCACATGATAAAAGTCTTTTATACATTCACATTTCCCAATAAACCCATACAAATCATTAAATGCACCATTTTGACCCCTTAAAAAGACTTAGAATGATAAATGGACCTAGAGAACACTCAACCAAAGCTAGTAAAACATCAATTGACACTAATTGACCTATGAAAAACCTTATGAAAACATATTATACCCAATTATATGCCTAAAAGTGATGTTTTTTACTAGGGTTTCCCTATTTTGCCTAAAATTCAATATTGGTCAACAAATTGGTGACTCATAAGGGTAGTATGCTTGTTATACTAACTAGAACAGTAGCCCTATCAGTCCATTGGGCTTGTGGAGTCATCTAAGGACAAAGATAAATAATATACTTTGACCATTGAATCAAACCTTTGATCAGCAAGAAAACTAGTTGCTACCTCAACCACGCAAAGGGAAAGAACAACACATACAAAGACCAAAGCAAACACACTTTTGTTACTAAGCACTTAAGGGAAACAAGGCACAACTGAAAGCAAACTAATATGTACACTCGACCTGATATTTTTTTCCCCTTCTAGATCAAAGGGAAATATTCTTAGATCTATTTCATGATAAGTAACCTCATGGTGGTAACCAAGTAGTTTGTTGAAGTAGAAGCTTGGTAACTCATCCTTTTTGCTTGCCACCTTAATTGACATGTGTCCAAATGAATCAGATTCAAACATGTCTTCAACATTCATGTAATAATATTGCTCCTTGAAACATGTCTCATGATAGTGTAGTCTATAAATGCATCAAAGGATGCAATTTTATCATTATAATTCTCATTTTGTTCGTATACTTCTAGGTATGTATCTTGAACCAACTCATCTTTCTCTATTTCTTCAAGAAGTTTGAAAAACTGATTTTTAGCCTCTTCATGATCCTCTTGAGTAAGGGTATCTAGTATTATGTTTGAATTGAGATAAAATTCTTCTAATTCATCCCAAAAATCATCACTCTATTGTTCCAAATCTCCCTCTTCAATGCCTCTATCACACCAACCTAATTCCTCTCCTTCTTGGTAAAAAATAAGGGTCTCTAATTGCTCAACAACATACTCTTTAACTTCATCCAACTCGTGTCCCATGGATGGGTCATTATCTTCATCAAAGAAAGAGTAAAATTCATCAAACAAAGGGGAAGATAACTCACCATGCTTTCATTCTCCATCATCCAATGTTGACATGTTAAGTTTGTCAATCTCATCTTCATATTCTTGGAACATTTGCATGTAGGTGTGATATATGTCTTCTCCTTGAACCATAACACCTTCAAGATCAACTTATTCATCTTGTGTTTCATGTTTATCATCATAATCTTCCATGAATCATAGCCATTCATCAATCCATTCAAGGTCTATTTATTCTTATCTTACATCTGAAGTGTCTTCTTCTCCCAAAACCTTTGTTTGTTACTCCATGTCATCAGCTCCTTCCTCAAGCTCAAAAAATGATCTGATAGGGTGAAGATGTGTGCCAATTATAATATCTTCATCATATTTACCTGAGGTATCATATTTAGTATGTTCAAGGAAATTATATATAGTAGCATCATCTTCTAACTGTTGAAGAGTCTTAAGAACAATCAATTGATTCTCTAGTTGTGAACGCAATAGATAAGAAGTACTAAATGGAAATTATTCAAGTACCTTGTCAACCTTTGGTATGTCTTGAAATTTATGAGAAGCTCTAGTATGAAGGGTATATGGAGAATTAGAATAAATTTTAGGACCTTTTGAATTTTTCCCAACATAATCCTCCTTTTTCATAATCTGCCTAGGCATAGGTCCTTTCATCTCAAGGTTAGGCATGACATAGTTTGGGTTCTTGGTCCAATATATGCTATAATATGAATCTATGGTAGGCTCTTGAGTATTCTTAGTAATATTTGGAGGAGACTTAGGAGTAGAAGAATGAGAATGATCAATGTTTGGTTTTCTTGGAGGGAGAAGCTACAAATGAAACTTGTTACATGGCTTTGACTCAATTTGACCTTTCCATCTAGGCTTAAAATTGAAGGTAAATTGAGACATATCATTGGACACTCTTCCCTAAATCTTAGCCATGAATTCATTAGCTAAGAATAGATAAAAGTATGGTTGTACATCTGTAACTATTATATCTTATGGGATTCTCACATTAGGATAAGCAGGAAAATCAAAAGACACTTTTATGTTTCTTGCAATGCCCAGAGTGTTTATGTATTTTCTTCTAATTACAAATCAATGCTAGGATCAAACTCATACTACATGTCCAAATCATTAATAATTTTCTTAGGAATAAAAGAATGACTTGTAGTAGTACTAAAGGCATAATTATGAATCAAGACATTATCAATGATCATGGTGTAAATGAAAGGAGAAGGAAAAACTTCCTTGACTTATTGAGGAACATGACATTGATGTTGCATTAATTTCTACTATTTCAAAAGTTATTTCAACTCCCTCAATTGAATTTTAAAACCCTCCAAATATAGGTTCAACTCATTCTCATCTTTCTCAAACTTATCGTTAGGAATAATAGGTTGGTAATATAAGTGAGTTGATGTTGGAGGAGCATATAAAGGTTGATATGAACCTTCATGAAGTACAGTCTCTTGAGGGCAGCTTGTGGAGAAGCCATGAACACCACAAGTAGGATCATATTGATAGGGATGTACATGTTGATTGGAAGATGAAGTGTACATACTATAATTGATGTTTTGAAGCACTAGGATTGCTTACACCAATTGAAATCATTTGAAGTCACCAATGGTGCTTTAATTTCCTTTAGAGGTTGATGAGCTGAAGGATAGCACCAAGAATTCCTTCAATTGAATTCAATTGTCCTTTGGGTGTGCCAAAACTATTGTCTCAAAATATTTCACTCTAGAAGAGGTTGTTCAAGCCTCTTTAACATTTAGCCAACATGGGAATACTTCTAGGTGTGTGATGCACCTATAGTTGAAGTATACCTTTATAATTTAAATGGATATCTCCCTAGATATGACTTAATGTGCTTATAATACTAAAAATACCTATTATGGGTGAAAAGGGAGAGAAAGATACATAAATTAAACCTAAATTAGGAGGTGATACACCAAGATTTGCTTCCATTCATACACATGGAATTTGCATAATGAACTAAGATGACAAAACTAGCCTTAACACCATTAATGGGGCTCCCTAGCATTAGTGTTTCTCATGAAGGCAAATAACAACTCAACAAATGAAGGAAAGTGAAGTGAAGGTAAGATATGACAATACCAAACTCATACACACTTAAAGAGTCTGTTATAGTAGCATACACTTCATGAAACTTGTTAGGAGAGAATTCATTTGTAGTAATACATTCAATGATTACATGAAAACAATATGAACTCAATATATACTTGAAATTCAAGATGAATCACTTCAACACATAGTGAAAATGGACTTATAGTATAACCATTTTGCTTCTCATTAGCTTAATTACGAATCAAGGTACAATTTTAGTAGTGTTTTCCCATACCAAGAGTTTTAATCCCATTTAATAGCCAAAATGGCTCATACTTACAGAACTTGGAAGAAGAGAGAGAAGAGAGAAGTTGAATAGGCATAAGGACAAGTTTCCAAAGGTGAGAATCAATTACAATACATGTGGATGTAGTGGAAAATGAGTCATGAAACTAATTTACACATCATCTCATCCCAAATTAGCCTCTTCTCCAAGTGTGGCATAACAAATCTTCTCAATAATTCTCTCTTAAAAACTACTTTCATCATAATATTCCTTTTGATCATTCCAAATCAAGTTAGGACAAGTGTCTCATGTGTGATGAGGAGAGGGAGTTACAAATAAGCCTTCACCTAAATTGGGAATTTTCTTGATCATGACATTCTCTTACACAAGCTCAATCATCACCTATCATAAAGATCACTCTCCAATAGGCATTCCTTAACACTTGGCACTATAATATTTGAATTATATGAGGCCTATGAAAGTAATGAAGCTTTGATGATGGAGTCTGTAGTTGTACTTATGGAGTTTTAAGTTCAGTTCTAGGAGTCTAAAGCTGGATAAATGGAGTCCATAGTTTTTCTAATGGCTTCCACATCTCTATGTAACCTTTATTATTTAGCTAATATTGATTTATTATAAATATTATAGTTTTATTTATCATGCTCCATTGTATGTGTACCAGCTATGCAAACCTCCATTTGATCTCACTTGACCTCTGGTCCATGATTTGACTAATTTCTTCTTCAAATTGTCTCCTTGGGCATGGAAAACTTGCCCCTAATTTGAGACAAAATAGGGGTGTGTTCCCCTTCCTCTACTTCAAAAATAATAATTGGAGGTGCTTCCCCAACTCCCAAGGGTGTTATGTACCAAAAATCATCCTTCAACTCCATGTTTTAGACCCCCATCTAACACCATTTCCAAAGCAAACTTTGGAATGCAAGGCTATGTGTAGGGGTGTTATGATGATAGTGTTTCTTACTTGTTACAGCTTCCTTCCTTGGTTATAATGACCCTTTATTATTCCCATATTATGAAAACATTATGGTGTGAATTAATTCCAACCATTCATTACCCTATCCCACTATAACCCTTCCACCATGCAACCTAAAATTGTAAGATGAGCTCTCCTTTAGGTATCTGAGTATGTTTCTCATTTAGAGACCCCTATTGTAGGTACATTTGTAAATATTTTGGCCTATGGATGGTGTACTTAATTTTTTCATTAATTCCTTGAGTTCATATTTCATTCATCTAGGCCAATCTCCACCCATACAGTCCTTTTGATGTAAAGGAGACAATACATGTCACTCACTACCCACATACCCTATTTGACTATGTTTAGAGGTTGTTCACTACAAAATAAGGCTTGAAAAATGTCTTAAATCATGTTTAGGTTCCTTTGAGATCATCCCTCACTTTTTCCAAGTTAAACTTCACTAACACAGTCCCATTTGGCACAAGAAAAACCTATTTTCAACTCACTGCTTATCTTAGTCTATATAAGCCTGTATGTGTGTTTAGGATTATTTAAAACTTGTTTTAGGATGTTTTGATTGATCTTGAATGTTTTGAAGTCACCTAACATATTATTATCTTTGAAATTTAAAAACAAAGATCAAACTCAACTCTTTATCTCATACCTTAACCTTCAAGCAACCTTCTTAGTAAGACTATGTTTCACTTCTCTAGCCTATGTATGGATTAGGGGAAGTGTTTAGAGGTCAAAACCCTGTTATAACCTTGCTAAGGTGATATTTAGTCATTTAATGTATGTTTAGGTTACTTGGAGTCATTTGAGCATAAGACCTAGTCATGTTATGCCTAATTTCTTGAAGAAGGTATCATTTAGTAAGTTTCCTATAGATGTCATTGAAGCTTCTTAGTGGGTTTTTTTACCATTTTTAAGGTGCTCAAGCTCCAAACTCTAATAATATCCTTGACCCCATGTTTTTCAAACTTCTTCTCTATGTTAGAATCAATAAATTTCACCCACTTATGTGCTTCAAAACCTTGTCAAATGAGTAATATGTTATTTTTGAAAATCTCCCTACCCTCTATTTTATCCATTTAGGGAAAAGGGTCCATGCATCATTACTTCTCTTAGCAAGGTCTTCCCAAAACCATGCTTGACTCTTAAGGGGTATTAATCATGATATTTAGGTTATCAACTCACCTCATAACCTCATGAGGGATAAACCCTATATAATACCTCCATTTACACCCCTGTAGCTTTGTAAATGACACTTGAAGATGTACATTTGACTATATGTGAGGAAATGAGGTTGAAACATCACTAAAACAAACCTAGGAGAAGATATATTAGGTTTATTTATGCATATGTAACCATGATAATTAATTTGGGCACAAGGACATCCCACTAATCATCAACATGATGTCATTAGGACTGTAAGTGGGTCTCTTGACCTGTATATGTAGATAGAGACATAAAAGAGCATGAGTTTGTAAAGGTAAGGTTATCTAAACACCTAAAAATGAAATTACCAACCTTTATTTTAGATAAACTCATCAATAATATTTTGAAATCAACTATAGAAGTGCAGACAACCTCCATTCAAGACCCCTGAGGTGACTGCAAGTGGGAAGGACTAGTTTGAGAGCATATATAAGCCTAGAAGAGTATTTCCTAAGACATTTATCTTTTAAAAAAAAAATCATGGGAATTTCTTTAAAAACATTTATAAACACTTGAAATACCCCAACCCATTAGACAAAATCAAGAAAAATTGAGACAAACTCAAACAATGACCCCCTCATGGTTGCAAACCCATAAAAAGCTGATTGGAGTGTTAACCATTGTTAATAAAGGAAGAGGCACAAAATTTCAATTTATTGTTATTAAAATGAAGTGAAGTTAGATTAAAATCTACCCCCACAAGCACTTGTCCCAAATCTACATGTACCATCCACACCAAGTGCTTGAAGTTGACACTTCTTTGCTTGTCAAGAGAAAATGGGAAAAATAAATTACAGATGAAATTTTTTGAATTCTCCTTAAAAAAAATGTGTAAATGTTTTTGGGGAGGTGAAGAGTCACATTTTCATGTTTTCTGATTGGCAAACTTCCCAAGGAAGTTGTACAAGTGCCCATTTCTCTCTCTTTGGTCAATAAAACTACCTTTTATCCAAACAAACTAAGATTTTTAGTTAGTGACAGTTATTATATACCTCCTAGGACACATTTTATGTGATAAAAATCTTCTACACTTGCACATTTCCCAATAACCCTATACAAAGCATTAAATACACCATTTTGACCCCTTAAAAAGACAGAATGATAAATGGACCTAGAGAACACTCAACCAAAGCTATTAAACCATAAATTAACACTAATTTACCTATGAAACACCTTATTAAAACATATTTTACCCCCTTATATTCCTAAAAGTGAAGGTTTTTACTAAGGGTGCCCTATTTTGACCAAAAAGTCAAAATTGGTTAATAGGAAATAAGTACTCTTATAATTGTATATTTAATAGTGCTACCCTATTAGGGGATGTATTTTTAGTTGAAATATGAGGTGGTTACACTAGAATATTTAGAGATCACATGATAGGTATATGACATGTGTGGGCAGGTTGAGATGCACCCTATTGATAGGGTACTTTAGCAGTAACAATTACAATATATATACAATCTACTAATTACCTAGGTATTATATAGGGGGATGATAGGTCAAATATTCATGAATTGGGAGACTAGGTTTGTAACCCCTAATACAAAGGAATCTTATCATATCAGTGGTATGTGGGTGATAAAGAGGAGAAGAAAATGCTAGCTAAAAGCTTGTGGTGGGATGAGGGGTGTTTCATAGTTTGTAGTACTAATGGGTGGCCAAAAACAACCATTTCATCCACATTAGCCACAAAAACCATTTACACCACCATAACCACCACCAAACATAGATCCATAGTAGTATAAGAAATAATGGGTGGTGGCCAAAGGGGGAGGTAACCTAGGAGCTGAAGGAGGTGACTAGGCCCCTATATGAGAGAAGGAGGTTGAGATTATCTAAGATAAGGACTTATATCCTAAAATCTAATATGCGTCCATAGTTAATATAGTGTTTTTGGTTTTTTAGTTTTTTTTACAATATTACTTTCTAGTTTATTTATTTACATGATTAAATAAATGATGTAGATTTGTGTGTGTGTAGATTTAGATATAGTGTTTTGAAACATGATTAAATATAACCTATAAACTTGTTTCA
This sequence comes from Torreya grandis, assembly GCA_037957365.1. Taxonomy (NCBI): domain Eukaryota; kingdom Viridiplantae; phylum Streptophyta; class Pinopsida; order Cupressales; family Taxaceae; genus Torreya; species Torreya grandis. Next base: position 101,055 of record JARHVA010009537.1, read on the forward strand.
TTTTGGTCTTGACCTTAAGAGATAAAATATTGACTGATGTATGTCTCTTTACAGGTGTGGGCTAACAAACCAATGTATTTACTCTAACATATCACAAAGCTCAGGAGCTCATTAGATAGAGGGAAGGAAACACTAATTTTAGGCAAGAGTGAAAAATTTCTGGTCTTAGGTTAAGAATCTCAATGACATTATTATCATGATAGGTGGATGGGACTCATTTAGTTGATAGATGAGAGGTGGGATAAGTTCCTAGGAATGCATAAGAAGATGAGAGCATAGGAGTAGGATCCATAAACCCCTTCACTCTACATCAGGTTTTTCTCAAAATAAGAGGAAAAAGAGACCCAAACACTCAACCTTTAAAGGATTACATTGTTGGGGTGATCTAGGACTATCTTATGTACCCTCTATTTTTAGATTTTTATATTATGAGACACATTTTCCATCTATGGAGGAGATTGTAATGAGACTTGATGTATATAAAACTTTGATATTTATATATAGAGAGGGATTTTGGCCCATTTTGGTTTGATTATTATCTAACATCTTGTACTATTAATGTAATGTAATGTATTATTCTTAATTTAAACACCTTAGAGGAATATAAATGTGATGGAATGCTAGTTATCTTTGATTTTGATATTTCCATGTATATGATTATATTTTTAAATGTGACAACAAAATGTATGCACATGTAATGTGATATAAATGGTTATAAAACTACAAATGTGCTAACAAAATTTTTTACAAGTAATGATCGAGCAAATTAATTCACATAATAAATGAAATTTAATTTGTAGCATAATAATAAAGGGGAGATGAGATATATGAGATAAGTAAAGTGGAAAACTATATAACAAAATTTCACAAGGAACATGAGGTTGACCTAATCTTTATGAGCAAAGTAAAAGATTGTACTTCTTGCTAGGATTAAAAGATAGTAGTTTTATTAGTTTTATCTATACTTAGATCATGAGATGGATAACCATGAAAAAATTAATAAGAAGGATGATATTTTCCTTCTAACATAGACATATAGACAAAAATTTTGTGGATATTATTATTTTTGGACACTTTTTGGATTGCTTTTTCTCTTGATTTACTTTAGTAACCCTTACACTTAGCCTCATATGACTAGGAAGGTGTATGTTCAATAAATTTTGTCTATTTTAAGTCTAAAGGAAAATAGAAACAAGGATGAGGATGAGTGATTAGAATGAACCTAGATTTGGTTTACACGATGTATCCAGACATTGTGAACACTCCTCTTTGGCTGGGGAGGACTACTTGTAAATAAGAAAGCACTACCACAAGATGTTTGTTAGTAGATAAATGAGTGGGATACCAAGTTACACATTTCTTCTATGAAGTGTGAAACTTCCCTAGATATTATAGTCTACTTTTGAGAGACAAAATAATAAATAACTAAAAGAGAGGTAAAGAGAGAGTTAAAGAGAGATAAAATTACCATTATTAACAACTTGTATGTAGTAGAGAGTGATAAGGTGCATGTGAGGTACTTTGTTTATGTTTTAGAAGTTGTATGGGTAGGTTTTGAAGAGGCTATGGAATCCATAATTACTAACATTGGTAGTGGAGTGACTGCTATCAGTTATACTACTGAGGTTGATATTGAGGTGACTCATATCGATTAGGTTGTTGAGGTCGGTAGGGGCAATAATTGTCTAGGAAGTTTACAAAAGGATTTCCCAGATTTAAGAAATGGTTTGGATCAATTAAATGAGTTTGAGAGAGTTATGAGAGGGAGATCATGGCTTAGTTAAGTCTGGTTAGAGATTTGGTATGTCAGGTTAAGGGGAAACAAGCAAGGAAGCTTTATAACTCCCTCACTAGGGTATGGTCAGAAGTGCATAAAGCAATGTAGATTAGATAGAATGAAATAGTATAATAAATATTTAAAAAACCTATAGTATGAGTTATTTACATAGATATGGTGGTCAATGAATGATAAGTGTCAGGTTGATGGTCCTTATCAGGGAGTCCAAACCTAAGTTCTTGAATAGAGAGAACAAGTAGGTGTTATTAGTCCTCAAGAACTTAATTAATGATTATGATTGACTTATGTAGGGTGATTATAAGCCTATATGTCAAAAATATAATGATAAGAACCTAAATGAGAGTAATAATTGATTTTCTTAATTTCTACTGACCTAAACTATAGGTTGGAGTTTGGCTTATATTGGTGACGTTGGTGATCCTGTCAACTCGACCATGGGTTGACTAACATCAATGGCCCTAGAATAGGTAAAACCTTTCTATTTTTGGCATATTTTATATTATGATGCCTTCTAAGTGTGACACCCATTATAAAATGGTAAAAATAAGAGGTTATGAAGGAAGTAATTGTTTAGGAATTTAGTTTGGAAGTGGGAATAAGTCTTGGGTAGTTAGGATGAGGGCACCAAGTCTTGAGGTGACTCATTGAGGGAGAATTAGTCCTAGGGTGAGGTGGTTAGGTAAGGTGGAAATATGATTTTTTATTTAACTTAATTAATTATTTTAAATTAATTAAATGTCTAAGGGGTAACAGTATAGGTTAAGGAGATTAATTTTTATTATTAAAATGGGTTTAGGGGGGTTTCGACACAAGGAGTTATGCACGTGTGTGTGACATAATTTTGGTGTGTACATTTTCCCATTTTTGTCCTATAATTTTTATTGACATGTTTTAAGACAAAAAATAGGAGTTAGATGATCCAAGTATTGGATGAGGTATCCCCCCTCAAAACAAGAATCAATAGAGGAGAAATCAGAATCAGGTACCAGTTTGATAAAAATGTAATTGAGTGACTAGTGGAGAATTGAGTATTGCTCCACATGTGTATACCATAATGAAATATACTCATCAAAGTTAAGAATAGGCAAAGTTAAGGAGGACTCAGATAGAAGTAACTAGAGCATAGCTTGTGAGTGATAGCTGATAAGTCAAAACAATCAAAGTTATAGATCTAATGGTCAATGTTTCCCAGGTATCTAAGGTAGGAAGTGCCCCTAGGAAACACAAAAGGGTTGAATGTGACAATATGGGCTTGGTTTACATTCACAAAACCTAAAATACATGTGTGTGCATAATAGCCAACTATAGCAGAATAACCTAAGCGGTCAAGATAAATAATGCAAGGGTGGTGTAAAAGGGTCAATGAGTGAGGAAATATTCATGATCTCCAAATAAAGTCATTGAGGGTGAAGATTTAATTGATCCTCAATGTCATTTTATCATGGTTGGGGGAGATATATGTGATCTCTAGTTACACCAATGTATGGGTAAGGTTTGAAAATTTGGGGGTTTTATGTTGGAAAATAGTATTGAAATAGTACTGACATTAGTTCAATGTGCTAATATTAGTAATATAAAGTGTCAACATCAGTAAAACTAGGGCAACCTTACTGATGTCAGTAGGCATAAGCACTGATGTTGGTAGGTTAGGTCAAGAACACTAATGTTGGTGGCTGACCAAACCTGACAAAAGGGGGTTTGGTGGCCGACCAAACTCATTTGCAACTTTGTGATTAGAGAGAATAAATAAATCTTGAGAATGATTTAAGATGGTAGTGTAAGGAAGGGACCCATCAGGAGGCACATGACCATAGGAGCCAGTGGTGTCATCTAAGAGGAGATGGAGAGATGAGGTAAGAGCCTATACTACTTTGATTTGGTATTTTCAAGTTTTAGGCTAAATGAGAGGTGGGGGTATAGAAAATGTTAGTGTAGGGGTAGAAAATGGGTTAGGGAAGGTATATGATAAGTTAGGCGATTTCATGGGTAGGTTTTTAGGGGAAATGGAAAAGGTTGGGTTTGGGTTGTTCAGCCTTGGGGTGGAACCAGTCATTGGCATCGGTGAGGTCCACTGATGTTGGTCGACATAGTATTAAGGTCGGTAGTTTCCTAATAATGTTGGTTATTACATAGACTAATAAAGTACCAACATCGATGATCCCAAAAATAGCTATCCTTCAAAGGGAGTAGTCTATTGATGATAGGAAAGGGAAGTTGTGCAACTGTCCTTTAAGGGAGAAGTCTACATTGAAAAGCATAACCTGAGATTTTATAACTTTTTCTAATATCCCATTTGTTTTTTTTTTTTTGCTTTTATTCATAGACAAGACTATAGAGGATTAATAATTTTCCACTGTGAGGATAAAACCATACCTCTGTGTAAGTTATCCAAGTGTAAAGGAGTGAGGGAGAAGAGGAAGGGAAATGAATGTAATATGGATGCTCAAGGGATGAGCTCAAGTTAAACATGAAGTAAAACAATGCTGGTTTAAAAAAAGAATGATCATAGATGTAAGGCATTTAAAGGCTCAAATTTTGGCCTTCCTTCAAGAGAAGACAAGTGATAAGTTCCTAAACCATACTTGTGAGTTATGATATAAGGTCCAAGCCAATTAGGAGCAAACTTACCCCATTTTCTTTTCTCCATATTCATCACATGTTGATTTTATTTTAATATGATATCTCCTAGATTGAAATCTCACTCTTTGAGGTTTTTGTTATAAGCATGTTTGATACACTCTTGATAGATTTGGAGATGGTTGAGGGCTATGAGATGATGCTCATCAATCAATTCAAGTTGGGCCAAATGTTCTTGGTAAAAGTCATCATTAGTAAGTATGTCATGTAGAGAAATGTGAAGAGAAGGAATCTAGACCTCAAGAGGTAAAACAACCTCCATCCCATATACCAATGAAAAAGGTGTAGCACCCGTAGGGGTTTGAATGCTAGTGTGGTAAGCCCATGAAGTGAAAGGAATGTGTGTGTGTGTGTCAATCCTTGCCTATATCATTGACTACTTTCATGAGAATTTTGGTCAAAGTTTTGTTAGAAGATTATGACTGTTGATTAGCTTGGGGATAGTATGGTGATGAGAAGCTTAATTTGATTCCAAATGCATCACAAAGACCTTGAATAGTCTTGTTTTTAAAAGACTTGCCATTATCAGTTATAATCTTGTGAGGTACACCAAAATGATAGATGATGTGATGGTTAGTGAAGTCAAAAAATTTGTCAACTTTAGTGGAGATGAGAGGGATAGCCTCAACCCACTTGGTGAAGTATTCAGTGGTAGTAATGATAGAATGATGACAAAGTGGTGAATGAGGGTTAATCTCTCTAATTAGATCTAAGCCACATTGGGAGAAGGGCCAAAAGTCTTTGGCAACTTGCAATACATGACTAGGAACGTGAAGGAGGTTAGCATGTTGTTGACACTTAACACAATGCTAAATGTAATAAGCATTATCTTGATAAACTATGGGCCAATAATAGCCAAGTTGAAGGATACATTTAGAAACTATGTGACCATTGAAATATTCACCACAAATCCTAGTATGGACTTCCTTAATAGAAAAGGGAGTCTCAATACTAGTTAGGCATCTAAGGAGAAGACCATCAAAACTTTTATTATAAATAAGTCTCCCTAGTATAGTGTAATGAGTGGCACATTTTATGAATTCTCATTTCCCATTATTAGAAAGATCAGAGGGAGTAATAGAGAAGGAAAGATAATCTTTGAGTTGTTTGTACCATAGGTCTTGTGGGTTGTTTGTTACATTTCTGACAAAGAGGATGTTAGCTAAGACATAGGAGGGTAATGTTAAGTGATGCATGGTGACATGTATTCTCAAAGAGGAGGATGAAGAGGGTATGTGTGAAGCAAGTGAAGCCATCATGTCAGAAAACTTGTTTATAGATCGAGGAAAAATTTACAATAAATAAGAGTCAAATGATTCCAAGATTGTATCTACACAATGTTTATACCATTGTAGAATTTTGTTTTTGCATAGGTAGGAACCATTAACTTGGTTAACTACTAGCTAAGAATCACCAAAAATATTTATGGATTTGATACCCAAGAAGAGAGTTGTTTGAAGTCCTAGAATCAAAGCCTCATATTCAACCATATTGTTAGTGCATTCAAAATCTAGTTTAAATGACAAAGGTGAAGGATCACTATCTAGAGGAATAAGAATGACACTTACACCCCCACCATGTTGGCATTTAGATATGTCAAAGAACATCATCTTTTGATAGGATATGTCATTGGTGGAGAGTGTTGCAATAAATTCATCAGGGAATTCAAGGTTTGAAGGTTGATTGTCAGGTAAAGGGGTGGTAACTAACTGGTTAATGATTGTTTACCCTTTAATTATTTTTTATTGAATAAAATCTAAGTCAAATTTAGTAAGAAGCATGAGCTACTGAGCTACACATTGGTTATGATATGGTTTGGAATGCATGTATTTGAGAGGTTCAATATGCGTGACCACATAAGTTTTGTGATTTAAGATTCAATGGTGAATCTTAGAGGCATAAAAGACCAATGCAAGGAAAAAAAAATTAGTATGGGTATATTGAGTTTCATAATCAATAAGTGTGTGGCTTGTGTAATAAACCACCTACTCTCAATGTTGGTCATCTCGATGTGTAATCATAGCACCTAGAGAATCGTCTATTATAGAGATGTATAGGTAAAAAGGCTAATTGTCCTTAGGTGGAATAAGAACTAGTGGGGAAAGGAGGTATTGTTTAACCACATCAAAGGTTTCTTTCCAATCTATATTCCATTGGAAGGAGAAATCCTTTTTGAGGAGATGGTGAAAGGCTTGGTAGTGATTTGAAAACTAGGAAATAAAGTGTTGAATTGGCTAAAGTTTGCCTTGTAGGCTATAGAGTTATTTGATATTAGTAGGTAGAGGAATTTATAGGATTACTCTAACTTTAGTAGGATCGACCTCAATACCATAGAGAGAAATGATAAAACCTAAGAGTTTATCAGAAATAACACCAAAGACACATTTCTTTGGATTTAGTAAAATGTTATATTGGAGGAGATGAGTGAATATGGTTTTGATAATTGTCAAGTGTTCTTGACAAAGTTTAGACTTGTTGAATAAGTCCTCCACATAATCTTCCATAATTTTATGTAGGAGATCATGGAAAATGTAGGTCATGGCACATTGGTAAGTTGTACCAGCATTCTTCAGGCCAAAAGGCATGACCTAATAATAGAAAGTCCCCCATGGGGTAATAAAAGTTGTCTTGTGTTGATCCTCAAGAGTGACTAGGATTTGATTATATCCAAAAAACCCGTCCATAAGTGATAACATCTCATGGTTGGCTGTTAGATCAACAAGTTGGTCAATATTAGGCAATGGAAAATCATCTTTCGGATAGGCAAGATTTAAATCATGATAGTTAGTACAAATATGGATTCCCTTAGTCACTTTTGTGATAAGAACAATATTGTAAATATATTTTGGGTAGTCAATGTGTTGGATAAAGTCAATAAAAATAAGGTGCTGGAGCTCTTCTTTGACAAGGAGAGTAATACAAGGATGCATTTTGTGAAGCTTTTGCTTAATAAGTTTAGCATCTCAATTGGTGATTATGTTATCAGTGATGATAGAAGGGTCAATAACAAGTATGTCATTGTAAGATCAAGCAAAGGTTTTGCTATGGTCATTAGTAAAGTGGTATAATCAGCTTGCTCAGAGGAATCTAAAGATTGGCCAATCTTGAGGACATGAGGGTTATCGTTGGAGGGTAGGTTGATGTCAATGGTTGATTCATTTAATATATCTTGTGTTTTAGATGGGAGTGATCATTGGATATAGCAATCATCCACACCTATGTAAGTGAGAATTATGTCATCATCTTGACATTGAATAGTGTTAATAGTGGGAGAATATTCATCAATTATTTTAAGATGAACAAGAGGAAGGGACCTTGTTTCCTTACCTTGATGATAGGTGAGAGGCCCTAAATGGATGACATTTATTGAAAAAAAATTAGGAGGTATATATACCTCTGATTCTATAGGTGATGGTGGAGAAGAAGATAGAGAAGGGGAGACTGGTTCTTCGACAATTGGTTCATGGGAGGTTTTAGTGAGTTTATTTGGTTCATCATATCCCACCCCATGCCTCTTTTTGGCATTTTCAATGGTGTTGCTAGTGGGATATTAAATATGCATATAGACACCTTGTTCATAACAACCCAAACCAAATCATTTCCAAGCACACCTATAGAGATAGGTGTGATTGAATCTAGGGTTACTCGAGAGATAAAAGTCATAAGTAAATAGTTATGATAAAGAAGATGGATTACTGACAGCGGGAGCTTGATCAATTCCCCCATATGTGAAATTGGTTTGAAGGTTAAGGGGCCCATAAGGTATGGCCATCCCAATATGGGAATCATAATTTGGGTGCATGTGAAGCCTTCCATTCTCTTGTGGAGTATAGAACATGTCAAGCATCAATAAATGATATTCTTCGAGTGACAAACATTGAAAGGTCTCCTCCATGGGATCTTTATCAAGAATTTGTGTTATCAGTATCTATGTAACTAGGGGAGTGGAGCTTGTAGAAGCTTCAAAATCATCATGCAAATAAGATGATGTTTTCAATGGGATGAGAACATCATTAGGACTATAACTTATATTACATGTTTTAAATAGAGATGGATCAGTATGTATAACATGTACTTATCCATCATGTTCAAACTTGACACAATGGTGCAAAGTTGAGGGTACACATGCCATAGCACGTATCTAAGGTCATCCAATCAGTATGTTATATTATAACTCTCTTTCCATAACATAAAAGAGCTTGAGAATTGTGCAGGGACCTACACAAATATGTAAGACAATAGTGCCCATTGTAGTAGCTATAGTATTGTTAAAGGAATGGATTACCACATTAGTTTGGGTCATGCAATTATTAGGAAGGGCTAGTTATTTATAGGCATGGGTAGAAATAATATTAATAATAGCTCCCCTATTGATCATAACTCTCTTGATATGAGTTTGATCAATATATGTGGTAATAAAAAGGGTAGAATCTTGATCTTTAGGGTGTTGAAGTGGAATTTTTGAATCACTAAAAGAAATTAGGGAGATAGAATTAAGGGAGCTAACCAAAACTGCAAGAGGTTGGGGATCATTAAATTATACCTCAATTGATTGTAAAGTACTAGTCAAATCTTGATGGTGTTGGGATGAGCTATGGATTAACTCATACAAAGACATTTTCATAGGAGTTTGGTGAAGTTGTTTCACCATTGAGCTTTGAATAATGTCTGAAGATGTAGTTTTAGGAACACTCAAGATGGAAATCTTAGGATTATTATGGGGAGTGTCTTTGGTGAAGGGATGGGTATAAGGTGTAGTGACCTTTTCCTTAGCTTAATATTTTTGGTTTTGTGACCATGTGGCCACATTAACTGTGTTGATTTGAAAATCTGGTGAAGGAGGTGGTAAAGGGGTTGCAATGACATCTTTGGGTTTGAATTTTGGTGGAATAGTAGGAGGCATTGTAGATGCTAAAGGTGGAATAATAGGAAGGTTAATGGTAGTGTCATATAAAAGAGTTTCAACATTAAAGTGTTATTGAATAACCATTGTGAGGGCTTTACAGTTCTTAGTATTGTGTCTAGGTGAATGATGATATAAACACAATTTTGTATCATCAAACCAAGATGGCTTCATTCCAAGAGGACTATAGGTCTTAATGGGAGGAAGAGTTATTACCAAAGATTGTAATAATTTAAATAAGAAAAAGGTTTGAGAGCCTACAAGTGGTCTTACACTTGTTGTACTAATAGGAGTAGACACCTTCTTTTATTTCAGTGTTGGAAAGGTAATTTTACATGGTATCTTATTTAGAGATGGTAGAGTTATGTGTTTTGCTATCACTTTCTTAGTGTTGGATGAGAGTCCTACCAGATGGCAAAGCTAGGAGTGGAGGTATCTTAACCTTTTTTTTGGCTTGGTTAGATGATATTCCAACTAAAGTAGAAGGTGTGGCCCCAAAAAAGATAGTAAAGTTAAGGTTTGAAGAAGGGATCGATGAGATCTAGGTGGCTTAACATTATTCTATATTTTAAGGTGAGAAAATCCAACTTGTGTTTGAGGAGTTAAATCTAATTTTACCTGTGGATGAATTAAATTAGAAATGAGGTATACACCTAAGGGTTTGATTTGATTTAATGCAACAAATTCCTTTGAGGGTGAGGGTTCTGACATAGATGGTTGAACTTTTGGTGCTTTTGGTGAAGAATCTCTAGATTTTTCAAACACCTTAGGGTAAAGGGAAGTAAGGAGAGTGGTGGTAAAGGTTTACATTCATTGTGTTGGATATGGAGTCTTAAGTTGATCCCAAAATTTTGCATGGTCAAGCTTCATAGAGTCAAGAAATTTTAGACTTTTCACTAAATGTGAGAAGGCTTTTGATGAAGTTGAATTAGGCCTTATTGTTGTGTATTTAAAAATTTTTGGTGTTTGGGAAAGAGGGAAATTGTTGGTTTTTACTACTTCAAGCCAAAGATGAGAAAGAACTACAATGGGGTCCTCTTTGATAGAGATGGGAGAAGATACTTGATCTACCATGGGTGAAGGGAAGGTCAGCAAAGTAGGTTCCTCAATAGGGTAAAACATAGGTATTATGGCTCCCTTAACATGTTGGTGAGGCATGGGTAAAGTATTATCCTCCATAGGTAAAAGAAGGGGTAAGAGTGGTGCAATTGGAGTAGGCACAATAGATCTCTCAACTAGTATGAGAGTAGATGATATGGACTCTTTTAGGTGTAAAGGTGAAGTGGGTGGGGTACCACTCTCTATAGGTGGAGGAGAAGCATGTAAAAAAGGATCATAAATAGGGTATAATGTAGGAATGATGTTCCCTTCAACATGTGGTTGAGTAATAGGTAGGGTGTGGTGTTCAAACAGTAAGAGGATAGGTAATATTGGTGTAAACAGAATTAGCATCACATGCTCCTCAGGGGGAAAAAGGAGTGGTAAAGGAGGTTCCTCCTCTCGAGGGAGTGGAATGGGTGAAATAGGATCTTCTACCTAAGGAGGAAAAATGGGAAAATTAGGTGCCACTAAATGTGGGGGAGGAGTTGATGAAATAGGTGTCTCCTATTGAGGGGCATGTTGAACTAAAGATAAAGGAAAGACCATATTAACCATATGGATATTATGATCACCTGAATTAGTTGTGGATTGGATAATATTTTTGTTTGGTGAATGGTTAGGAAAAGGGTTTTTAAACACATCCATACTTTGATTAGGAGGTGAGTTATGATTATCCAAGATGAGCTCATCTCTATCAAGTATATCTTAAACAATGTTCTTAAGTGTCTTGTAAGTATTAGAGTTATGACCTTTAACTCAATGGTAACCATAAAACTCATCTTTCTTATACCAAGTTGGGATAGGATAGGAAGGGTCAAATTATATAGGAGGTTTAATCTAAGGAAGGGTTATGATGCCTTGTTGTAATAGTTTTTTCAAGATGGATGTATATGATTCCCCAATGGGAGTGTATTGTCTTTGTTCATACCATTGTTGGAATTGCTTGGTCGAATTTTGAGAAGTCAAAGAATTTGATTGGTTTGTGGTTTTGGAAGAGTCTAAATTAATGACCACTATGTTGATGGAGCCTTTAGCCTTTTGGTTAGAGGGTGAATTTTTAGAGGAGGAGTCATTTGACTTGGTATTGGGAATCTTACTACACAACTTGACTTTGCCTTCATCAATAACATGAACCTTGAGTTCCCATGCTATTGTAAAAGCTTCATCAAATGTGAGAAAAGGTTTTACCTAGAGTGTGGATGAGATGTGCTTAGCACATGCCCTTGATTAAATCTGAATAATCTTAGGTTGGGGTAAGGAAAAGGAGAGTTGATTAATCAAGCTTCTCTAATGAGTGACAAAATCTGTAATAGACTCGTCATCAAATTGTTTGATAGAATAAAGGTCTATTATAGAAACCTTTTTAGAAATGTTAATAAAGAAATGGTCTAGGAATATTTGTGCAAGTTGGGTAAACAAAAAAAGGGAGTGTTGAGGTATAGAGCTATACCAATCCAAAGCAGCACCAGAAATAGACATAAGGAAAGTGTGAATTAGTAATGCATCATCATGTCCTATTAAATAGCAAGCATGCCTAAATTCTTGTAAGTGTTGTTATGGGTCCTCTTTACTCTAGAAACAAGTAAATTTAGGGAGTTCCCTTTAACTTGGATAAGGGTGAATAGGAATAGAAGAATGTATTGGTTCATTACATATCTAATCATAAGATAATACATTCTTTGAACCAAAAACGGATGTCTCTAGATTAGACATCTTGTCCATTAGCATCTTAATGACATCTAGAGGGGATTAGTTTGGGGGATTCCTTCTAACTTATAGGGAAGCTGATAAGAAGTAGAGGGAATTTATGACATAGCTTGCTAAGGTTGTGTCAGGGAAACATAAGGATAATGAGTCATAGGATGAGGTGCGAAAAGAAAAGAGAATTGTCCCATTGGGTTAAAGACTATGCCTTGGTTGCTTGTTATTACTACAGGTTGAATTATTGGCATGGTTAGACTAGATGAAGGGTGAGTCATAACTGAAGTAATTATAGGCATGAGGGTAGATAGAATAGGTACCACTAAATTCTAGAATGGGGTGTGACTTGGTTGAACTAGTTGTGGTTGTGAAAGTAGGGAAGTTACACCAGTGTTTAAGTGGGATTGGGCAGTTGGAGATGCCACATTTTGGACATGTTTATAGCTAGGTTACTCATTGAAGTGGTGGTTTGGGTAACCATGGGGAAAATAGTGGATGAAACTAAAATTGAGGTTGTCCCCATTAAAGAGCTTGGCATGCCATATATTGGGTCACCCAAATAATTATGGGTTTGGCTCATAGCAAGGTAATGTTGAAGGGCTACCACATTATGATCAAGAAATTTAGTAAAATCTTGATCTCCCTCAGGCACAATTAGAATTTGGTTAGGGTTGGGAGTATGCTTTATATCTAAAGTATGCTCCATGATATAATCAGAAGTGAGAGGGGAAGGTGGAAGTGGTTACCAGCTTGCATAATCAACAAGAATTTTGGCCTGAGCTAGTGTCAATACCATGTAAAAGGTGGTTTAAATAGTCTTACTGCCTTGTATTTAAAACAAAATAAAGGAAAATCTAGGTTTGAGTGTAGGGAAATGGGTTATTTTAGCTTAATATTTTGAGTAGATGAAACTACATAGTCATTGATGTTGTTAGGGATGATTGATATCAGTAAGAATAGTTCACTGATGTTGGTGAATTAACTGATTTTGGTAGGTAAAGTCTATCAATACCGGTAGTGTTAATCAATGTCAATCACTATGAAATCCTAGGAAATAGAAAATTTGATGTTTTAAGAAATTAGATGCTAAAAATAGGTAAAATAATGGATGTAAAAGGTCTGTATAAGAAGGAATAACACTTAGAAAAACTAATATAATAGGTTATATAAACTGAGCTTTAGAAATAGTATTGATTTTGTGAATCATTAGAAAAGCATCCTTACCAACTCAAAAATACATAAGGAAATTGAAAAGTAGAAAAAGAACATTTAGCTAGCAACTATTAAGTCCTAGAGATTAATTTTTAGTCTTGTGTTGGCTTATGCCTTAATCAAGTAGTGAGAAGAGAATTTGGTTATCAAAGGTACTAGAAAGCAATCTAGAGCTAGTTTTAGATTAGTTTTGGTGCTTAAGAGGAAATCTATGTTAGATCAAGTATGTGGCTTATTATAAGATCTTGCTCTCTACACTTCATGAACTTGGAGCTGAGTTAGGCCTCTTAGCCAAAATATACCTTCTATCTAGAGATTATATTATGCCGGAGAATGGAGTGGGTTCTCCCCTTGGTGGTGAAATCTAAGGAGGATAGCCAGGTAGGGTAAGATGATCTGACAAGTGAGGAAATCCTGATGGGCCTTTTCTCAGGTGAGTTTAGATGCTTGTTTATGTGAATGTGATTTGGTTGTGTAACATAGGTGTACTATGATTTATTCAAAATGCTTTTAATTAACTAGGTGAGTTAATATGAAGAAAGAAAACTATGAAATGTAGTAAGTTTTTAAACCCAAATCTGAAATGTTTAGATT
>JARHVA010009537.1:120000-300840 GCA_037957365.1 Torreya grandis
TATCCTATGACTCACCCAAGACCTATTCCTACTTTTCTCTAACCGCTTAACAAACTCTCGTGTGTATTTAGCTCAACCCTCGACATTCTCCAACAGAAAGTGCACTTGGCAGATGAAAAATGGGCTTAGTGGCTCCTTTTGCCCGTTCTAACCCCACCGACGTCGGTCACCTGTCAGCCGACGTCGGCGGAATCGCCGACGTCAGTTATACTTAACCAATTTTTTCGACTCTTTGGAGGATCCGAATCAGAAATCAGCGAATCCCTGGAAGCAACTAACGAATCCTAATCTTTGACCATCCATCAATCTATGAAATCTCTCAGTCAAGCCTCTCACTCTCTCTCTCAGGTGCAGCAACTATTTCAAGCTATCCATCAACAACAGCTTCTGCATGCAAGCTACATCAACAGTAGGTATGGGAATCATCGGTAGCACATCTTCCACAAGGCACAGGTAAGTATATTGTCTGTGTTTTTATTCTCTTTTCAGTTATTGCTTTCAAAAAATATCTCCCTAGACTAGACTGTTAATCAACCCAGACCCAAATCTTGATTTATCCACCTCCGTATTTCTTCCATCCTCTATCAGATCATACATTCTGCCCATTTAACCAGACTCTCAGACTCAGACCCCAAACCATTCAACCAAGCCCAAAACTTTGTCCACAGACCAAAAACCTGATCAGACTCTGTCCACAGACTATTCAAATAAACCCAGACCCTGACCAAACTCTGTCCACGGACCACAGACTTAACCAGACTTCATCCAAAGACCTTTGCCCCGACTGACGCCGGTCACTACCACAACCGACATCGGCAGACTAACTGACGTCGGCACCTTTACCAACCGATGCCGGCGACTGTAACCAGTTTGACAGCTTCTTTCAAGTAAGTCTTTGCTTCCCTTTTTCATTCTAGTTCTTTATCATTTTAGTTCTTCATCATTCTGTTGTTTATCAAACACTTCTTTTCATTGACTAGTGGGTTTATATCCCTTAAGGAAGTTTTCATACTTCTAGGATCAAGCTTTCGCTTGACAACCCACCATCTATCCATTTAACGCCTTCTTTTGTCCAAGCTTCTTTTCTTTACAGGTGTCATTCCTCCACAGCCAAAGAGGAGTACTCACAGTGTCTGGATTACGGTGCGCAGACTTTATCCAGGTACACATCAAGCCTTGACCATTCCTTTTTAATTTTCTCTCCTTTGAAATTGAAAGCAAAATTTGAATAGAAACATTCTGGCACGTCCGGTGGGACCCCTTTAGGGCCTTCCTTGGGTTCCCTTTCTTCTTTGTTCATTTAGGTGCATTAGGCTTCTTCCTCTTTATCTCATTATTCTTTTCTTTAAAAAAAAAAAAAAAAGACATCATAAGCAGGAAATAAAAAGAACTCTTTCTTACTTTTTCTTGCATTTCTAGACTAATAAAAAAATCATTTTCTTCAACCCTTTCTCCAACTTGTCTTCATTCCAATTTAACATTTCAATTTGGGGCTTTAAAACTTATTGCATTACATTTCTGCTTGTGCTTGCATCTTCTAGTCCACACTTAGTAATTAGTAAAACACATATTGAATAAATCATAGATCACTTGATGTTACACTACCAGACCACGTGCACTCAATAAAACATCAAACTCACTTGAGACAAGGCCCGACTGGGATTTCATCACCCAGCGGACAACCTTACCCAACCCGACAATCCTACTTGGATTTCACCACCAAGGGGAGAGCCAACTCTGTTCTCTGGCAGAGTCTAAACTATAGTGAAAGTATATTTTGGCTAAGCAAAACCAGCTAACCACTGGAATCGTGAAGTGAGGGGAGCTTGCTCCTTAGCACTAGGCCTGTATGGAAGCTAATACAGATTTTTGAGCGCCTTAACATACCTGAAACCATCTTTAGATTACCTATTCTAGGACCCTTCTTACAACCAACTTCCTCAAACATCACATTAAGGCATAAGCCACACGATCTTAATAAAATTGTTTCCAGGGATTTAACGCTAGGCTCTGTCTATCATCATCATATTTTCTATTTTTATCTGTCTTTTTTGAGCTGGTAAGGATGTCTTCTCCATTTCCAAAAACTTTTTTTCTGAGTTTCTAGAAAACACAGTTGCTGACATCAGTCCTTTAACCGACGTCGGCAACTTCTCTGTACTAGCATCGGTCATCTGACCGACATCGGTAGTATTCTTCACCGACATCAGTTTTTATACCGACGTCGGTCTCTGTCTATTTTCTTTTTCCAAAAAATAGCAAGCTTAAAATCCAACTTTCTGACTGTTTAAACATCCATTCTAATTTTCTGAGACTGACAGAACACAATTTTTTGAAACCTGATCCTTTCTTGCCTTGAATGGTTTTGACACGCAGTCAAACCAAGGCCCTTCTTGACCATGCTAGTCAACAACCACTTCCACCTTCACCATCTATAACTAGTCCTATAATGGAGTTCAACTCAGAGACTGAAAGAACTCCTACTCGCCCAACCCTGCCTCAAAATCCTATCGTCCCAGAAGGGGACCAAGACTTTGCATGATTCTTGGACCTTAACGTCAAAGCCTTACAACACTATCTCGTGAATAGCCAAATACGTGACTCCCTAGGCAACCCAATCTATGGGATGCTGACTTCCTTAGTTGACAAAAGAATCACATCAACCGTGCCTACAATTCAGCCACTAGACAACACCTCCACCAATAACCCGATCGTGTCTTACCTCCAAAATGTAACCTCTCCATCTAAACCTACCTCCATGGGGGTTCCTATACTCCCTCAACCTCAAGTCACTCAACCAAACCCCACACCTTTCCAAAACCTTCTAGTCTCTATTCCCCCTACTCTTGCACCTATAAACACAAGAGTAACCGTTTACCCACCAACAAGCGTAGCCACGCCTCAACCATCCTTGACGGCTCCTATCCAACTTGTGCCAACCAACCCCATAACACAAGTGCCCTTGGCCCCAACTTTTGCTCCCATAACCAGCTATCCATATGTTGCATCTATGCAACCATCCACGTCTTATGCCCCTCCCAATATCTTTCAAGCGCCTTATAATCTAGGGGGCGCTCCACCCATCAATCCGTCAACAGATATTATCAAAATGTTGATGGATAAAATGTCTAGCTTAGAGACTTATGTTTTTGGCTCACGCAATGCTCTCTCATACAAGAAAATTTGCAATGAGCCTATTCATCCTTCCGTTCCAATTAGACCATACCCCAACCAGTGGGAGCTTCCCAAATTTTCTCGCTTTCAAAGCAAGGAAGACCCACAGCAACACTTACGAGCATTTAGACATGCCTGTTACCTTATTGCCCATGATGACGCATTACTCTTGCGCACATTTCCCATGTCCCTTTCTGGTGCTGCACTCGACTGGTACAGCTCCATTGCTAGCCATTCCCTCTTCACATTTACACAACTGGCCCAGCTCTTTCTTGACCACTTCTCCATTAATATCACCAAGAAGGTCTCGATCACAGACCTTTACACTATCCGCCAATTCGAGGAAGAATCAATAGCTGACTTCGTTACTCACTAGAGAGGCCTCATCAATCAACTCTCCTTTTCCCTACCTCAACCTAAACTTATTGAACTATTCTCCCGTGCTTGCGCCAAACACATTTCTTCCACTTTAAGGGTTCAGACCTTTTGTACCTTTGATGAAGCCTTCACGATGGCCCGTAAAGTTGAATTATGTGCCATAAAGGAGAATAAAGTCAAGTTGCGGAGTAAGAACCCCAACTCTAAGACTAATGACTCTTCTTCTTCTAAACCTTCATCGTCAAATCCTAAGTCTAAAGCTTCAACTAACGCTGTAGCCGTTAGACCTTCATCCTCTTCATCCAATCAGCTTGAGCCATCCACATCTCAGAGCGCCACCTGTCAATTCCAGCAGAGATACGTGCAAAGACAATATACTCCTCTTGGAGAATCTTACGCATCTATACTAGAAAAACTTGTTAAACAAGGGATTCTCAACCTTCCCCAGATTCGACCACCACCACAATTTGATCCCTCATGCGCCATCCCTGCGTGGTATAAGGAAAATGACTTTTGTAATTTCCACTGTGTCAAAGGTCATGACACGGGAAACTGTAAAACCTTCAAAAACATAGTCCAGGACATGCTTGAAAAGGGGGAGCTCATTCTAGATAATCCTAATGCACCACCAAACCAGGACATCGACATATTCAAGCAACCATTCCCTAATCATCCACCAACCTAAAATAATGTCTAGACCTTAATTGACAACACACATGAACACGATATTCGAACGATCAATACGGTCTCGCCCTTCATCCCCAACCAACCTCAAGAGGTTAGCCCATCTACCAGTCCATCACGTGTCGATGAACCTCTTTCCCCGGTCAGTTCTCCATCAACCTCTCTCATCCTGGAGGATGCCTCAACCTTACCAACGCCACCGGTCTCACCATCCTCCTTTCTTCTGCCTATGGAGGACCTGACCTTACCTACTCCTCGACCACAAGTGGAGGGCACCATAATCCCTACCCTTTACCCGCTTGAGGAATCACACTCTCCCGTTCCTTCTCCACCAAGAGAAGAACCTGACTCTCCATCTTCCTCGACCAACGATAATCCAGCTATAACTCCCATACACCTTGGGTCTGAAACTATTACCACACCTAACACATCTTCTCAAGGATCCCAACCTCATCCAACATCCTCCCAACCATTTTCTCGACTAGTGGAGAAATTAGAACTTCTCCCTTCAAGGAAAGTGGAACATCAGAGATTGTGGGAGCATCTTAAAGTTCTTCAACATTCCCGTGCCCTCTCGTCTCATGCTACCAATCCTCCCAAGGCAGAATCGCCCAAGACTCCAAACAAAGACCAAATTCTCACTTCTAAATCTGCATATACCCAATCTAAACCCATCAAGTCACTTGGCATTTGCCCTCTCTCTACCCTCACTCACCCGCAAGTGAAGGTGGACTTGAACCAAACCTCAACCAAAAGTAGTCTTCCAACCAAGTCGAAGAAGACTGCCAGACCATAGAAGCAAACCCCTCCTCCACCCTCAACATTGCCCTCCATCTTAGGTCCTCATCCTTCTACCCTACTCGGTGTGCTTCCTACTCTGACTCTTAACCAACACAAATTGCCTCCATTACTTCCTTCACCAACCACAAGCCAACCCCCTCTCAAAAATTTGGCACCTCTCACAAAGAAAGTTCCGTCTTCACTTGTCACCGCACCACCAACCCAAAAGGTGGTACAAAAACCTTCTTCAGCATCCCCCAAGCAAAAGTCACCAGCGCGTCATGCATCAACAGGCACGGACCCCTTAGTAGGTTCATATGCTTTGATATTACGTCAACTTTTACAAACTTCTAGCATTACCCTTCCTTCCATTAAGCCATTCCAACCTCTCGGGTCAAAACCATCTTGGTTCGATGATACAAAGATTTGTTTATACCATCGCACACCAAGACACGATACCGAGACTTGTTGTGCCCTCAAGGCAGTCGTTCACCGCTATATGGAGAAAGACACTCTTCTCCTTGAGGACACTCTTGACCAACCCTCGACACCTTCCCATCCAACCTCTTCAACAGCATCAACATCTCACCAATAGACCATAACCCCTTCTTCACCTACTATCTTTGAAATCAATGCTATCCATATCACCACCAGGGCACAAAAGGACAAGGCAAAAGAAAAATCCGCTATTCCTTGGACCTATCCTTTTGTCCAGGCACCTCAACCACCGAAACCCAAGATTTCCATCTTAGGTGCGTCCCAACCCACTTCTTCAGAGGCAATCAAAGAATCTATGATAAAACAATTTCACCAAACGCCTGTGAAGATGACCCTATATGACCTTATCCAAAGTTCCCCCCAGCATCGCCAGGCTCTAATCAAAGCCCTACAAGTAGCTAAGGTTCAACCTGAAGACCCTCAACCACTTTCTGCCTTAGTCCATTCTTTATCCCCCGTTTCCGCCATCACTTTTAGTAATTCTGAGATTCCTACCTCTACCGTGGAAGATCAGGACGCTACCCTTTTCATCACAGCCTACATTGATCGAACCCATATTAAATGAGTTATGATTGACGGGGGTGCTATCATTAATATCATTTCCTCTCACTTCTTTGACCAATTGGCCCTTCCCAAGAATTGTGTATCGAAAACTGACGCAATCCTTAGATCCTTTAATGACACAACCGCTAACACTATCGGCACTGTTGTCCTACATATCTGCATTGGTCCACGCACAATCCCAGAGCTCTTCTACATCATTGAGGGAGAGTTCCAATATAACATGCTATTAGGGCGACCTTGGATCCGTGCCATTTCTTGCATCCCTTCAACACTTCACCATTGTGTCAAATTTGAACACGACAAACAAGTCCATGTCATCCCTGCCGACCCATCTCCTTTTAAGACTTATAACATGACCTATAGCCCAAACAACGTTCTTATCCCACTCAAGGCATCAACCCAAACATCGCCTCCATCCGCAGAAGCGTCAACTAGTACGCAAATAGCGGTTGCCACCACATCATCTTCTCAATTAACAACTAAGGACCCCATGGACAACATCTTCCAAAGACTTTCACTAGGGGAATATCACCTCCTTACTCTAGACATGTTCCAGACTCCTCAAGAGTATGGACAACTTCATCAAAACCCAAGCTATGACTATCGTATCAGAATGGTCATTCTTTATGGTCCTCCTAGCCTTCGCACCAATCTCGTCTATGGGGGGCTGGATCAAGCTCCTACTGAATCAAATCCTTCCTCCTCACCTCAAATATTCACATCTGATTTCTCAAATATTCAAATCCCACCTTTGCACATACCTACCTTTATAGGTGTGCATGGAAGGGTTTTGGCTTTGGACGTTATGAACAAGGCTCTCATCGGCCTGTCGAACCACCCAATGATGATAATGCAAAGAAACGGTATGGAATGGGTTTCCAAGAACCCACTGAGGCTTCCACAAACCTTTCCCCCGAACTAACCATTGACCAATTTCTTCTAGACTCACCTATTCTTCCATCCTCACCTACGGAGTCGGTGGTTTCCATCCCTCCTAGTTTTTTTTTGCATAAACACCATCCGCTTGGAACCCCTAAACTATCAGCTCAATGGGGTTCCCAAGTCTCTTCCTCTCGTTTATCCTAGCATGATAGACAATGAATCGGCAACCATCAACATAGTCCACTGCATAGACGATGATGCCATTCTTACCTATATGGGTGCTGACGATTCTTTCATTCAGCGCTCCCTCCCTTTTGACACACAGGTTATGTTAAATGAATCAACTGTTGACATTAACCTTTCATCTTCTGACGTTCCTCAAGTCTTAAATATTGGTCAGTCTTTAGACACTCAGGAGCAGATCAACTATACCACAATTATCTCAAACAATCACAAAGCCTTTGCCTAGACCTATGCCGACATGCCTGGCATCGACCCTAACATTGCTACCCATAACATTGTCACAAACCCAGAGGCTAAGCCTATTAGGCAAAAGCTTCACAAAATGCATCCTCATGTTGCGCTTCTTGTTAAAGAAGAGCTTCAGCGCCTTCTTTTAGTCTCCTTCATCCAACCCATTGATTATCTGCAGTGGGTCTCTAACATCATTCCTGTCACCAAGGCGACTGGGGGGATCCAAATCTGCACAGACTATCGTGACCTTAATCTAGCTTGTCCCAAAGATGACTTTCCTCTTCCAAACATTGACCAACTTGTTGATCTTACGGCTGGCCATGAGATGTTATCACTCATGGATGGATTTTTAGGATACAACCAAATCTTGATTGTACCAGAAGATCAGCACAAAACCACTTTCATTACACCATGGGGAACTTTCTGCTATCGGGTCATGCCTTTTGGTCTGAAAAACACAGGTGCCACATATCAACATGCCATGACTTACATCTTTCACGATCTCCTCCACAAAATCATGGAGGACTATGTCAATGACCTGCTTGGCAAATCTAAGCTTCGTCGTGACCATTTGACTATCCTCAAAATCATCTTCTCTCATCTTCTTCAGTACCAGGTCCATCTTAACCCCAAGAAATGTGTCTTTGGGGTCCTCTCAGGAAAGCTCCTGGGATTCATTGTCTCTTTTCGTGGCATCGAGATAGATCCTGCCAAAATCTGCGCTATCCTTGAAATGCCACCTCCAACTAATCTCAAGCAACTTCGCAGTCTACAAGGAAAGCTCCAATCCATCCGTCGTTTCATTTTGCAGCTTTCTAACCGTTGCCAACCCTTTCATCATCTCCTTAAGAAGGACATCTCCTTTAAATGGGATAAAGATTGCCAAGAGGCTTTTGACACCCTCAAACGCTATTTGGTCATTCCACCAGTCCTTATTCCACCAAAAGATGACCAACCCTTATACCTCTACATCTCAACAACCAATTATTCGTTAGGTGCCATGATCGCGCATCGAGACGAGCAACACCGTGAGCAAGTAGTCTATTACATAAGCCGAACACTTGTTGACTATGAAACTCGATATACTCATATCGAGAAACTCTGTTTGGCATTAGTCTTTGCCACTACCAAGCTCTATCATTATCTTCTCAATCATAAAACCTTTGTCGTCACCCACACTGATCCCCTCAAATACATGCATTCTAAACCATATCGAAACCAGCGTATGGCTCATTGGCTCCTGCTTCTTACTGAATTTGACTTAGAATTTATCCAGCAAAAATCTATCAAAGGGCAAACAATTGCTGACCAACTAGCGGATGCCCCTCTTCCTGACTATCAACCTTCTCAGTGCGAGTTTCCCGATGAATCTATCGCCGCTCTCTCGACTAATGACACATTCTACCAAATGACAATGTTTTTCGATGGCTCTAAATGTCAACTTGGTGGAGGTGCGGGGTCATCCTCATTCCCTATGAAGGTGAACCCATGCCTCTGTCTTTTAAACTTGACTTTGAATGTACCAATAATATGGTCGAATACGAAGCCTTAATTTTGGGACTTCAAACTGCCCTTTCTTTAAACATCAAGACCATCAGCATCTTTGGTGACTCACAACTTGTCGTCAATCAAATCAATGGTTCATATCTTTGTAAAAATGAAATTTTACAAAGGTACAAGCACCGTGTTGACACTCTTCTAGCATCTTTCGACCATCACTTATTACAGACTATTCCTCGATCGACAAATAAGTTTGCTAACACTATGGCTTCCCTTTCCTCTCATATTCCTTCTTCATCATCATCCTCATCAAGAATTTATGTCATGGTACATCGTGTGCCATTACCTTCATACATTTCCACTGACATCAATCTCGTCCACACCATAGACTCTAGTTCACAAGATGTTTGGTATAAACAACTTGAGGACTACTTGGCTCATTCTCTCATTCCTCCCGACCTCTCTAGCAATGCGCGGTGGGATTTCATCAAGCGCACCGCTCGCTATACCATGCTAGGGGGCCTTCTCTATAAAATATGTTTTGACGGTCTTCTTCTTCACTGTTTAAACTCCACTAAAGCTTCTCATGCTGTCAAACAAGCCCATGACGGGATTTGTGGTGGACACTTCAGTGGTAACTCGATTGCCAAGCGCATCCTTCGCCTGGGTTATTATTGGCCCACTCTTCATCAAGACTGTAGTGATTATGTTCGGCATTGCATCAAATGTTAGCAGCATGCTAACTTGCTTCATCTCCCCAGTCACGCCTTACAAGTTGCTCAGGATTTCTGGCCTTTTTCACAATGGGGCTTAGATCTCATCGATGAGATTAACCCTCATTCGTCTCTTCATCATTAGTCCATCATCACTGCCACCGAGTATTTCACTAAATGGGTGGAAGCTATCCCTCTCATCTCCACAAAAGCTGACAAGATTGTCAACTTCATCAACACCCATATCATCTGTTGTTTTGGTGTACCTCACAAAATCATCACTGACAATGGCAAGTCCTTTAAAAACAAGACCGTCTAAAAAATTTGTGACTCTTTTGGCATTAAACTCAGCGTTTCTTCACCTTACTACCCACAAGCAAATGGGCAGGCTGAGGCTTCTAACAAAATCCTAACCAAAATTCTCATGAAGGTGGTCAACAACACTGGAAGGGATTGGCACGTTCAAATACCCTTCGCTTTGTGGGCCTACCGCACTAGAATTCAAACCTCTACGGGTGCTACCCCTTTCTCTCTAGTGTATGGATCAGAGGCTGTCTTACCTCTCAAAGTACAAATCCTGTCTCTTCGCATTTCACTCCATGACATTCTTTCTAATGATGACTTTCGTCAAGATCGATTAGCTCAACTTGAGTTACTCGACGAGCATCATCTTGCTGCCCTCAATCATCTCTATGTCTATCAAAATCGCATCAAGCGTGCCTATAATAAAACTCTGAGAGAATGAGATTTTAACATCAGAGATCTCATACTCAAAGAAAACCAACATGTGACCAATATGGAACGGAGTAAATGAGGCAAATTTGCTCCTAATTGGCTCGGACCTTATATCATAATGCACAAGTATGGATCAGGGACTTATCGTCTGTCTTCTCTTGAAGGCCGACCAGAACCTGAGCCTCTTAATGCTTTGCATCTACGACCATTCTACTATTAGTCGAGTACTCATCCACTTGACATTTAACTTGAGCTCATCCCTTGAGCAATCCTTGTCCTTTTAATCTTTAATTCATTTCACCTTTCTTCCCTTAACAAAATCCTCTACAACCCTTTTATGATGTACGGATGCTTTGTCCTAATAAAAGGGAGCCCTTGACCTTCTATAAGTCTTTTCCATGACTCAATATTCCATCAAAACTAAATAAATTGATGTCAAAATATCCAAGGTCACAAAATCAAATCAAAAAGCAGACTGTTCCCTTGAAGGACAGCTGCACTATCATTACTGTAGCTAATAGACTGCTCCCTCGAAGGACAGCTATTCAAAAGCCCTTAAATCTATAAATCAAAGTCTAGACCAATCCCTCGAAGGATGGCTATGACT
This sequence comes from Torreya grandis, assembly GCA_037957365.1. Taxonomy (NCBI): domain Eukaryota; kingdom Viridiplantae; phylum Streptophyta; class Pinopsida; order Cupressales; family Taxaceae; genus Torreya; species Torreya grandis. The sequence continues at coordinate 130,990 of JARHVA010009537.1, forward strand.
AAATCTTGCTATAAATAGCACTTTTTTAGAAGCTTCCTGCATCAATCAGCTTCACAAATGACCACAAAACAAATGACATCTTTATGTGGACTTCCCGCATTGATCAGTCTGCTCTAAAAAAAAAAAAAAATCGGGTCATGGACTTGACTTATAGTTGTCTCAGGGTCTCCTATAAAAAGGGGCAAGGTCATCCATACTCTAAAAATGGGTTCCCCTTTTCCTCCTATCCTATCACCTACTCAAGGGACTTCGAGCTCACTTTAATGTCCAAAGGGATTCGATTACCGCTCTAACATAACTATGGTCAATGACGCAACGCATAAATGGGGCTCTTAGGTTCTAACAACCCCTGTCTATGTTGTCTTTTTGGTCCTTGTCAATAAAAGGGCACTTATGCCTTTTAGTTTCTACCTACACTTTGGTCATATTCACCCACATCATTTGTCAAAATGACTTAAACCAACTCTTTTTAAACCATTCACATAAGCCTAATCATTCTAGTTTCCATGGACAACAATACACATGGAAACTATCAACCACCCAATTTATGTTAAGCATAAACCAATAGTTGCTGAAACATAAATAGACCTCAATTCATTCTTAGCAAACATCCATCATGAATATGGATAGTTGCTAGGGATGAAAAACCTCAACCAATGTTACAAAATACACCATTTGGAAAAGACTATAGCGTCATCTCCTCCTCATCATTTCAAGCATGAACCCTTGGACATATGGGAAATGCTATATCTTTATCATGACCAAAATCAACCACTTCAATCTTTTTCCTCCCTTCTTGGGAGAACTACATTGGCCTGAGGCCCTAACGATAGGGGCTATGTAGGTAGCACTCAGTTGACATGGGGTCTTCTGGGGTTAGCTCGGCCATTCTCTTCGTCACTCTCTTCCATCTCCTTCTCTCATCACCTGTCAATCACAGCACAGTCAACCACATATTCACATAATCATTAGTATACTCTCATTTTCATTATAACAACATAAGTCATTAGTCATTAATATCATCCATCATAACTCATTAAACATTCACATCATATGATCCACAAGTTAAACATTAAATATCACATCTATCATCATCTAATCTAAAGTCATCATCATATAATCTATCATCATCTAATCTAAAGTCATCATCATATAACCATTTCATAAACATTGTCATCATCACATTCATTTTCATCAAGCATCATCATCATATAATCATTAAACATAACATAATCATTTACATCATTCTCATCATTAGCATCATCATAAAACATCATCGCATTAATCATTAGCATCATCATAACATAATCATCATAATCATCATAAATATCATATCAAAACATGCATCATGAAACACATTAAACATCTACAACATCTCCATAACACATCAATAGCTAAAATCTCATCATATATATATATCAAAAATAGTTTTATACAAAAAGACACAATCTGTGTCTGTCTCTCTCTCTCATCATACATCTCTCGCCACTCGGCAGTAGCGTCTCAGCCTACCTAGCCTGATTGCGCTCATCTGCGCCCACTCCTCGACAGACATGCCTCCGCACATCTACATCAGCAAGGTCAAGAGGCGATCCCGCAGCATCAGAGTCTGCCTCACCTGCATCCATACAGAGTCAATCTCGTGTTAAAATTGTTCCTACTTTTCCTATTTTACCAACCATTCTGACTATCTATGCCTACCCCGACACCCAGGAAGCCCTTGGCGTAGCTTCGACCTCTCGGCTTGACCATTTTTTCAAAACCATTTCTGACCAAGCAGCCACCGACATCAGTTAGCGTGCTGATGACGGCACTCACCTAACCGATGTCGGTCAATTCGTGACCGACGTCAGTAGGTTAGTGACCAAAACTGGTCACTGGTCGGCCAACGCTGATGGGATCGCCGACGTCAGCGACTGGTTCGGCCCTAGGGCCGAACGGGGCGAGCCCTAATTTTTAGGGCTTCCCCATTTTATCTCCTAAACCCCCCAAAAAAACCCGCTAAATCACTCCTAACCTATCCTAGACTCTTTACCCACCTTCCTAGCTACCCTCCCCCTCGATTTCTACCTCAAATAACAAAAATTTCAAAAACTAAATTCAAAACAAAAATAGTTCAAAATCGGGTTCAAAGACCCTCTTACCTCATCCCGACGTCGCCAGCGTGGTGGCACGATGGGTGCCGCTAGTGGTGGACCTCCCATGGGTCCTCTACTCCCCTCTGCCATCTATTCTGTCCCAATGGCTCTGCACGTTCCTGCTAGCTCAAACGTGTCCCTGTGGCATCCAATCAACTTCTTCTCTCCACCAATGTCTCTGTACCACCTCGCACAGCTCCTCGGTCAACTCTGAGTCACTTTCACTAACTCAAATCCAGAGCTCACTTTTTCACTTTGTCAAATATCACAAATGACTTTTGGTGGGCCGCCAATCTGGTTTTGTCAGTTTTGGCAGGCTGTCGATGTTGGCATAATCGTGCCCTAGGTCACCGACGTCGGTCAATTTTAGCTGACGTCGGCCTCTTTTGGGAACTGACATTAGTTATATAACCGACGTCGGTGGCCTTAAAACTTCATCCCTCTTCAAAATGACCAAAATCATGCCCAACATCAGTCAGTTCTTCAGACCATGTCATTTTAGCCCCCAGGGGCACACTTAAAATCACTTTTGCATCCCTCCATCGACCACTAGACATTGGAGATCATGCCTATCTCCTAAAACCGTGACCACTTCCAAAGCATTTGCCTTGATTTCTTTTGCCTGTATGCTACCTCATGATTGGTTAGCAAAATTATGCGCACACTTTTGACCTTCACAAGTATAGGATCACAAGCCAGTTGATCCACACTACTTATGACTTTTTCATGTTTTTAGGAGCACTTCCTAAGCCTGGGATACCTGGAATGCGACGACCATTGGAGCTTCAACTTCGATTGAATAACCCACTCAGCAGATGACTAAATGCTAGGGACCAGTTATTTCAATTTTGGCACTCCTCGACCCTTGACCTGTGACAATTTGACCTGACCATCCTCGTGAAGTGGTGTCCATGCAATCATAACTTTTGTAGCATTCTCACTCTATCTTCACCCTTTTCATCCACTCTCTGTCAAATTAGCACCCGATTCCCGGTTCCCTTCTCTCGACTCCTACTTTGAGGGGGGATACCTCATCCATAATCGGGGCAACCAACCCTCACCTATTTTTTGTCTTGCAGTTCACTTGAACAACCAACAAGATGAAATCAACCTTATCCCATACCTGGGGCAACCGACTCCTATTTTTGTCTTACAGTTCGCATAGACCAATCAATAAGACAAAAAGGGGCAAATGTAGACACCTAAATAGTGTCTAACCCTTGGTCACTTTCCCCTTTAATCCATTCCTAACCCATTCCTAAAAATTACTAATTTAGAATAATTAACTTATTTTGAATTAACCCCCCTCCTTGGACACATCACCCATGACACCTCGCCTGGGACACCTCGCCTTGGACTAATTCTTATCCTATGACTCACCCAAGACCTATTCCTACTTTTCTCTAACCGCCTAACAAACTCTCGTGCGTATTTAGCCCAACCCTCAACATTCTCCAATGAAAAGTGCACTTGGTGGATGAAAAATGGGCTTAGTGGCTCCTTTTGCCTATTCTAACCCCGCCGACGTCGGTCGCCTGTCGGCCGACGCTGGTGAAATCGCTGACGTCGGTTATACTTAACCAAATTTTCTAACTCTTTGGAGGATCTGAATCAGAAATCAGTGAATCCCTGGAAGCAACTGACGAATCCTAATCTTCAACCATCCATCAATCTGTGAAATCTCTCAGTCAAGCCTCTCACTCTCTCTCTCAGGTGTAGCAACTATTTCAGGTTCTCCATCAGCAACAAGTTCTCCATGCAAGCTACATCAACAGCAAGTACGAGAATCATCGATAGCACATCTTCCACAAGGCACAGGTAAGTATACTGTTTGTGTTTTTATTCTCTTTTTAGTTATTTCTTTCAAACAATATCTCCCTAGACCTGACTGTTAATCAACCCAGACCTGAATCTTGATTTATCCACCTCCCTATTTCTTCCATCCTCTATCGGATCATACATTCTGCCCATTTAACTAGACTCTCAGACTCAGACACCAGACCATTCAACCAAGCCCAAAACTTTGTCCACAGACCAAAACCTGATCAGACTCTGTCCACAGACTATTCAAATAAACCTAGACCCTGACCAAACTCTGCCCACGGACCACAGACTTAACCAGACTTCGTCCAAAGACCTTTGCCCTGATCCATGCCGGTCACTACCAGAATCGACATCGGCAGACTAACCGACGTCGGCACCTTTACCAACCGATGCCGGTGACTGTAACCAATTCGACAGCTTCTTTCAAGTAAGTCTTTGCTTCCCTTTTTCATTCCATTTCTTTATCATTTTAGTTCTTCATCATTTTGTTGTTTATCAAACACTTCTTTTTATTGACTAGTGGGTTTATATCCCTTAAGGAAGTTTTCATACTTCTGGGATCAAGCTTTCGCTTGACAACCCACCATCTGTCCATTTAACGCATTCTTTTGTCCAAGTTTCTTTTCTTTGCAGGTGTCATTCCTCCATAGCCAAAGAGGAGTACTCACAGCGTCTGGATTACGGTGCGTAGACTTTATCCAGGTACACATCAAGCCTTGACCATTCCTTCTTAAGTTTCTCTCCTTTGAAATTGAAAGCAAAATTTGAATAGAAACACCATCACTCACTTGAAATAGTTGATGTAGATCTATACTTTATAGTAGAACATTGGATCCCTTTTCATATCCATCTTGACATCTATAGGGAGGCTCATAAGACCAAAAGTGGCCACAATCTCTCTAATTTTACCCACATTTATACATATCTAAATAAATGTGGTTTATTTTGGATTGAGGTGGAGGCATGATGATAACTAGATGCCCCAATTATAAGTCATCAAGTAATGTTGAGAAATGGGCATGGAAATTTTTTAGAAGGTCCTTAAAGAAGATGTGGAAAAAGGTCTTCATAATATTATAAACTAAATTATAGTTTCCCATGTGCTTGGGATTTGTTTAGATATTAGTCTCTAGAGTATTTATGGAAAGGGGAGTTTTCAGTTGGCACTCCCTCATGTGAATTTTGATGTTTGCATTATTTTATATTTATATCTCAATAAAACTTAGCATTATAGTCTTCCCATGAGGTCCTAGTTGGGGATATAAATCAAGATTACTTGGTGTGGAAGCTTCAACATTATGGGTTCTAAATGGAAAATGATGGTTAATTGGTTATCATGTGGCTAATTTTGGACATTGCACTATGGGTGGTTAGGAAGTGGGTTTTGATAAATGAAAAAAAAATCATTTGGGGTACCATATGACCTTTTAAAGAGGGTTTGGGATTTGTATTCTCATTTTTTTAGAACATATCCCCAAAGGTTTTTCATTAGTCTTTGAGGAATATTTAGATAAACTTATTATAATCTTTACATGCATGGGTATCATGAAAAAAAACCATGTGTAAAAGATAATATACGTTGGTGTTGTAGTCCTTAGTCCTTTAGTTTTGGTTTTAATCACCAAATCTATGTTGTTTGTTATTTTCATAAAAAAAGTGATAGTTTTAGAACTGAGGGTTTTGGTCAACATTTTGAAAATAATTTGAAATTATTTCTAAAATTAGATATCTCAAGTTGCAAGTGGTTTAATTACACCACATGAACTATAGGTTGAGGTTTATTGTTATTTTTAAAATTATTATTATTATTCATGGTTTAGTTTTCGCTATTATTCATAACATTTATCTTTTTGGCCTAGTCTATCAAACCATTTGTAGTGGCATTGTAGTTTTGGTTCAGAACCTGTGGGCCTTGGTTATTGGGGTTATTTTGATAACCTAATTTTATTTGGTTAGGGTAAACTATTCACTTATTACATATATAAGTCATATGTCTGCTATCGATGATCACCTAATCTATTATGAGAATGCTTTCAAGCACTTATTAATAAGACTACATGAGGTAACTTTTGAACATTTTTCTTATTTTCATGTTGATAGAGTGTAAAAATAGATCACATAAATCTATCTAGTCCATATTGGGGGCACTATCAAAGAAGTATAAGACTTACCACCATATGAAAAAAAATGGGTAACATATTCATTGGATTCTTGTTTGATGTCTAAGAATTCATGTATGCCATTTTGATTAGTTTGTTCATGTCAAGTGATTTGAGAAACTCAACCATGATTCTTATGAAGGAATTGATGGAGGCCTTAAGGTGGGTGTAATACCAATCTAGTGTGATTCCCTTGATATTCCTTTGTAATATCTTAGCAATTAATCCCAATGTAGAAGGTCTCCAACTATTATTGCATATGTTTTCACATGTGCATTGAGATCTTCCTCTCCCTTATATTTGGGGTGTTCAAGTATGGGATGTTGTATGAGGAATAATTGTATGTTATGATTGAGGGGATATGTTAATTATTCCACATAGGTATTCATGGTGATAAAATATTCTAAAATAATTCTAGGGTGAGCTTGAGGGAGAGGATTAGGATAAGAAACAGGTACAAAACTACTAGAAATAAAAGACATAGGTTGAGAAGATGGATAATAAAACATTGGGAAGTAGTTGTCTAGATGAGTGTATTTAGAGAGAATACGGTAATAGGATGGAGATTATTTTTAATAAGGAGTGCTATTTGGCACTTGTAATGGTGTAACATAGGTGGATGGCATGTTGGCTGATATGTAGCTAGTAGGAATAATGAGTGGTGGTGCATCGATCACCATTTTATTCAAAGGAGGGTATGAGAAATAATATCCAATAGGAAATTAAGTAGGAGGTTAATAATAATGAGGGATTTTTGATGTTATGTAGTTGGTAACTCCATGAGTAAGGATGCCCCTAAGGTTTTGTCTTGGTATATATCCCATAGAAGGTGGGTTAGGTTGGTATAGTGAAAATTGATAAGTTATCATTGGGATGGGATTGGATGAAGAATGACCCTAATTTTTTAGATTTAATGTCATTTTACCAATATAAATAGAGGCTTATTTATAATATAGATCTCAAATGTGGCCCACCAAGGTGGAGATGAGCTAATTTGGTGAAGCATTGATGTTAGGTTTGGGAGCCTCTCTTGTTAGTGACTTGAGAGGAAAGGATTGGTAGCCTGTAATGAATTGGTCAGTGTTATATGGCTAGGGAGGAGTCATTATGGGTTGACCAAGAGTCAGTAAGGTGTTTTTATTAGTGTTATATGGAAGTGGGGGTAATTATAACCTACTGAGGCCATCCTCTAGAAGGTGGATTATTTCATCATATTGATCAAATCTTATTATGCTCTCAGTGTATGGGCTTTGAAAACTAATTTTGAATTTTGTCATAATTTATGGATGGATCCCACCTATAGTAGTGAGCATAATGTTTTTAAAGTCATGGTATTTTTTGGTGCTTTTAGAAGGATCCCACAATTTTTACATTACTACCCTAGACTTGTTCTAAAATATAGAAGAAGAGTTATGAAATTGGATTTCTATGTTTTGGGTGGAGTTATTAGTCTAGATAAATAAAGAGGATTTGATTAGTAGTTGAAGTCTATTTATATAGGTTTTGAGTTCAAAATTACTCTCAAACTCCTACCCAGATATATTTGATGGGGTTGTATATAACACCATAAAATAAAATGAAGTGAAGATAAGGGTGAAGGAAAGGAAAGGAAAGGAAAGAGGATTATGCAAATGTAAAATCCTTTCACATCGAGTTCACCAATTTCTGTACAAACTAAGAAAATACCTAACTTTATATACTCAAATTTTCAAATTCTGGATGATATAAATGATGAAAGGTTAATGGGATGAATGGTCTATTGGTTTAGTTGATTGAGCTGATTTAGTTAATGGATCAGAATGGGAAGATCGGGTTGGTTAGGTTGAGATATAAGAGAAAGGATTTGGATGACAAGTGGTAAAAGATGCTCATGTAAATAATAATTGATCTCACCTACATCATATTATTGATTTAAGGTGGCGAATTGGGAAGTTATGGAGTTATAATAACCCTTGAAATAGACAAGGATAAGGTAAAAAAGCTCAAAGTCTAGGCTAGGCTCAATAAACTTGGCAAAATTAGGTTGAAGGACCCTTAGGATTTGGTTATATCTATCAAGTTGGTTATGGTCAGTGAGTGTCATATACAAATATAATTAGATATGATGAGACTAAAATATAGGATAAAGTAGGAATAATATCATATTTATAGGTTTTTAACTTGGCATGATAAAATGCAAATGGGTCTCACTACTTGAGATTCTATTGGATGATTTTTCTCATCAATAGTGTTAATTTGGTTGATGATGAGGATTTGGAGAGGATTGGATTGTATAAATTATATTCTAAGTTCTTATTTAATGTCACATTAAATTTTTTTCATTGACACATGAGCAAGCACTCTAGGACATGTTATTACTATGTAGAGATTGGCTTATTCTGAAGCATCATACAAGAGTGAGGTAACATTGTTTGGAGGTTGAAATTTATTCTATTATTTTTATTTTTATTTTTGGTATGTTTAATTTATATTTTTAAATTATAATTTTTTGTTGTAGCAACGTTTTATAATTATTTTCATTTTGACAAGGTTTTGATTTGGGCTTATTTTGAGTTTTCAATAAGGCTTTGTAAATTGAAAGAAAACTATGCTATTTGTTGAAAATAAAATACTTGGAAATAAAAGATATAAAATATTTTAATATTTTTTATTATTTTCTTTAGATTTTATGAATGATTTTCTAATTTAAACTTAAATTTAAACTAACAATACAACTACTTATTTTTTGCTTTTTCTTTAATTTTTTACTAATAATTCAATTCAAATTCTAAATCTTCAAGATTTACTTTGTGTATGTAAGCTAGTATATGATATTTTAGATTTTTGATAATTTAAATTAATTTATAATTAACTCAAATTATGTTTAATTGGATTAATTGAAACATAAAATTATGATTTATGAATTAAATTGACTTTCTTTATTATGCAAGGAAGCAAAGAAATTATAGATGTAAACTTTCTTTTTGGGTTTATAGTTTTTATTTGTATATTTGTTGGTGTTTTTTTTTATGATAATGTGTGATATGAAAAATAAAAATTCAAGTTATTTTGGTTAACTATAACTAATTTTAAGATTCACCCATCTATCTTACATCTAACTAATGCTCTTTGAGATTTATAATATGTGAATGAAACTAAGATGATGAAACTATTTTTCTAATGCAATAAGAGAGAAAGGAGACAATTTATTTTTCAAGTTTTTATGAATAAATATTTTTTGAATTTAATGTAATATATCAAACAATAAATATAACGTAATAAACACATAATTTAACAAAAATAATAAGAAAATAAATTCTCTAACCTGACCAGTGTAGAAATCAAGTGAGGAAGAAGGAGTCGATGTAAATGTGGAATCCTCAAGTAGCTATATCCTTATATGTTTTTTATATGGTGACCATGGAAATCTCCAATAATATTAATATAAATAATACAAAACAATAAAAAATTGGAGGAATTAAAAAATGAATGATGTCTAGTTGCTCAAGAAAATGATAGGGTACTAGTTGTAAATTTGTGAGTATCTCTCTCCAACTTGTGTGAATGTCCAAAAGACTATTGTGAAACTTAGAATAAGTTAAAAAAAATATAAGGAATAATTTGTCTCTATAATAATTTTTAACTCTAATATCTAATGAAATTTTGGATTCAAAATTCTAATAAAAATGAAATATTTGTAAGGGAAAAGAAGTTATGAGGAGTTAGCTAAATTTTGACTAGGATCTTTGTTTGAGTTAACTTGTAGGTGGTTTATATTGAAATAATCAATAATAAATTTTTAATTGGGGATCAAGAAGGTGATATCAATATAATATTAAAAAAATTCAACCAAAATCATGAAAACTTAAGTTTTGGGAATCAATTTTTAAAATATTTCTTCGATGATGAAATTGATGCTCTATGTAGGTGGTGGTTTTGAAACCACCATAATTTTTATAAAAAATACCATGATTATGAGGTGATTTTATCATTTCTTGCATAAAATACCATGGTGGTTTCATGATATCAAAAAAAATTAAAACTATGGAGTAAAGACTCAAAAATAAAAATAAAATGAAGTTTGTAATTGTTTTAACCCTTTTTGGGATTAAGGGTTGGGGATATTAGCCTAATAAACTGAGTAAGGTAATATAAAAATAAATCCAATTAAATTAATTTAAATTATAATGATATTATGATGTGATGTACTAAATCTAATCATATGTCAAATGTGGAAAGTATTTCATTTCATATTTTGATAATACCAATACGAAGGAGAAAAGTTACTTAACATAAACAATGATGCAAATGAATATCTAAGTAGTGAAGGTGTATAATTAGACTATCTAAAAATATATATACCATTTTCATATTTTGAATATTTTTCCTTTTGTCAGCCTAGACACTTGCATTACCTTATGGACACTAGCGTCGATGCTCGTGTCCTAATTCTAGCGATAGTGCCCTGCATAGAATACTAACTCTTTTCTATAAATTCCACCTGTTAATATTAGGTATTATTATGTCCTCTCAAATTATATATTTTTATCATGTACATAGGTCATCAATATTATAATGTATCTCAAAACCCTAGATCCTCCAATTAGGCTATGCCACCTTGAAAAAACATGGGTTAGTGGGATCAAGTGAGGTCAAGCTAACCTAAAAGACACCTTTGTATATGAGTGTTGCCTACATAGACATATGCTTTAAATAGGACCTCAAATCAATTTAATTCTCCACTTACGTGGGCTTGTGTGTGAATAATGGTGTAGTATATCATATGTGTGTGTAGTTATCTATCTTGTAACTTGGAAAATACTACTCATGGGCTGATATTTTGAATGTTTAATATTTATAATATTATTGTTCCTATAAATGATTTATAAATAGGAAATAATATGGTAGAATAAATTAGTTGTGATATTTATTTTCAGTATTCTAGTATAAGCTTGAGAGGTGCTTTCTAGATGAATAATGAATGAGCTTAAACTTGTATTTATACCAAACCTTTTAAAAAATTTCTCACATAAGGGTTAAAGTAAAAAAATAGGTTGATAATACATACACCTACATTGGATTAGGGACACTAGAGTCAATGCTAGTGTTTAAGTCCAAATATAAGTGTCTAGGAAGATAGAAAGTTGTTAAAATTATGTAATTGATAATGAAGGATATATATCATGTTTTAAGCATATTATGGGCTAAAAGTGATATGGGAAATCATAATATTAGGTTGGACTATAATATAAAAATTTAGGCATATTGAGATGGTGAATGTGAACCTTTGAGATACAAGGCAAGTCAAGAACTGAAGGGTAGAGGCATGATTGATATTTTTAAAGTACACAAGAAAATTTTAACATATAGATCTATATTTGAGTATCTACATCACCCTTTCCCCATAAATATATTAATTAATAAGAATGAAATTACTAATTTACAAGAAATAAATGCATACTATCATGTCTACAACATATCTTGCTTTAACTTGGGCCCTATTTGAATTTTATGTATGTGTAATCTATGAAACCAAGATAATATTAAAGGTGTAATTAGTATATATAATATAAAAATTAATAATTTAAATTAATTAAAATAAAATATAATTATTAATGAGTACATATGTGTATCAATGTAACCATGTTTCCCCTTAATAGTTTTCTTTGGTAATTATGCTTCATAGCTAAAGCAACATTAGAGAGAGGTTCACAACCAAACTTGTCAATTTGAAGAGGGTAATTGGAGGGTGATAATTGTTGAGAATGATCATTGAATTTATGTTTTCATTGATGTAAAAGAGAGCATGAGATACTATTACATGAATGACAAAGTATTTGTGTTTGATATCTTGGAGAAGATATGGCACATGTGTAGGTTTATAAGGACAAAGAAGAAGTTGTGAGGCATCCATATATGTCTTGGTGAAGTTCTAGTGTGTCATTTGATATTTTGGAATGAGAAACATATATATTATAGCTTAAGAGAAGCTATACCATCACTGCACATCATGAAGATATGAGTGATCTAGAAAGTTTGTGCATTTATTACATGTACTCAAAAAGTCAACATTGGTCAAAGGTTTTCATGGAGATGCTATCTATAGTGCCAAGAAGGTAACCTAAGAGTCTTGAAGTGTTTTATAGATTGAGATGTAAATATTCAAAATTGCTCTTTTAGACTATCATAGACCAGAGACCATCAATTTTAACTATGTCGAAGTCTAAGGTCAAATAGTTTAAACATATCTAACAATGAGCATTTAATCGTATGATAAAGATCTACGATAAGTGTGAAACCTATAAAAATAGATCAATAGTGAGCACATAATCATTTAATTATTATCCAATGGTACACATTAATTTAATAAGTCAACATTTCGTTTAGATCTACCAAGTGGTGAAATCATGTTAATTAAATGGTAGAGGGTACGTAGAAAGCATGCAATACTACCAATTGGTACAACTACAAAAGCACATATCTAAGATCAATAGTGGGCATTATAAGATAAAGACTAGGTTAATTCTAAGGAAATAGATGGATTACATTTGTTAAAATTTGTTAGGGAACACAATATGAAGTCAAAGTGTCTAATGTTTAACATTAACATAGTGATCGTTGGAATTTGAATATTAAAATTAATGAGGGAAAACATATTTATAGTTTTTGATCTATATCTTGTGATACAAGATGAATTTATTAATGTAGTAAAAATAAAAGTTATTAAGGAATATAAGGCACATTTATAGACATTGGTTATAAGTTTTGAATATTTTTACAATCCAAAATATTAAGATCCAAACTTGATTATGTGTTTGATCGTGGTCTATAAGTGATCTAAGAAGGATATTTTATTTGTTCTTAATAGTGTCTTGATGTTCTAAGATAAAATAAATACTGGATAGTCTTATAGACTCCATGAGGACCATCTATGTGTATTTTTAGAGTTTGACCAATCCATATTTAGTATGAATAAATGCTTAGAAGTGGATTGTGTTTGTTGAATGCACTGATAGTTTGAGTGACCATCTTGAAGAGGTAAGTTGAAAGTGTTATGAGAAGTGTTAAGGAAGAAAATAATCATGGAGATGTTCTATAAGTATCTAAGGATTATGAAAAATAATTTTTTTCATATTTTTCCCTTGATCAGATATGGAGAGTCAAAATAGCTTGACTATATTTTTGACTGTGTGGGACTAGTTTGAGTGGTCACTTTGAGAGAGTTAATTTGAGTTCTTAGATTCTATGTTGATGTGTATAAATCACATGGAGGTTTATATGATGTCTTGATGGATTCACAAATTTTATATAAACATGCCTATGTGAAATATTTGAGTGTTTTCTTCAAAAGTTTTAGACTGTGTTTTTTATGTATGAAGATCTAAAGAGCAAGGAGACCTAATTGGTAGGTTGGAGTGTTGAGTTGGTGTTCCAAGTGGCATAAACCCATGAGAGAGTTATAAAGGGATATTGGAGTTTTTTTTGATGTGTTCAAAACATTTTTAAAGGATGAATATGGTCCAATTAGTCTCACATATAATGTGTGAGTATGAAGGCCTAATTGTTTTAGGTTTCACCAAGACCTAATGGTGGTTTGGGGCTAATGAGGTAATGGCCGACCTATGAGAATGGATTTGAGTTATATCTTAACATGATATTAGTATTAATGGTTAATTAAAGTCTTATGACTGACTAGGAATATAATATTCATGAAGACAATATAAAAAGTGAAAGAAAACTTGATGTTTTCTAGACTTGAGTGAGTAGAGTTGAGTAATTATGCAAGTGTGGATTCAAGTGAAAAAGATAACCTTTGAAAGAGAAGGTATAGGTAATTTAGGACCATTAGAGTGTGATAAATATTAGACATGTTTATTTGATCAAGTTGATGTAGGAGGACATGTAGGTCATTGGACATAATGAGCCTAGAAGAGGTAGTTTGAGCAAGTTAGCCCTAGAGGCAGCTTGAGAGAGATTGGAGGTGAAGAGTACAGACAAAGGTGATCATCATCAGTTGAAGAGTAGAAATAGGTGTTCAAATTTATTTGTTTAGGTATCTAAGTGGCTTTTTGGTTTCCTAATGGTTTAGTTCTTCATTGAAAGGTAAATCTTGTTAAAGGTCTAGTTGTTGTGGGTTCTCAGCTAGATAGGGACAATAGCTCCTCATGGAATTGGTGTTCCTTGATTAATTAGTGATGGTCTAAATATTGGATCTTATTTTATAAGACTATAGTCTAGATTGAAATTTTTAGTGTTTTTTATCTCCCAAGAGGGATTCCCACATATATGATGTGTTCATGTGATGTATGTTCTTATGTATACTTTAGATGTATGTGCTTTCATTTTTATATTGCTTGATCAAGTTGATGTATGCTGAATGTTTAAGAGTTGGGAATTGAATTATATTATTGTGTATTACTAGTTCATCCCACTCTTCAATTATTGTACCTATAATAATCATTACCTCAATCCATTATGTAAGGGTGAGTTATACCAAGTCCATCGAGAGCACTGAATATCAATCACATAACTTAAATGTAAATAATCTAGATAATATTACTTGAGCCAAATTGTGTAGCTATATAACCTCATAATAATAGTAGTGACAATTTCATCAAGGGCATAAAATATTGACCACATTACTTATCCATATACTATAATATAAAAAATCTCAAATGGTGCATCTTTGTAAGGTCAATGCATTAATAGTGTACTTGTAATTTGGTGCATTTGCATGGTATATGCACCTAAAATGTATCTCAAGCTAAAGTATCTATCAAAATATAACCTCTACATTGTAAATATATATAATATGTATCATAAATATGAAAAAATCTATCCAAAATATGTGTCAAATGTATAAAATTATGTCCCAGGTGTATTTTTGAACCGTGTGAATTGTATCACATTCTACTAGTTTTATCAACTATATGTATGTGGAGTCATGTATTTATGACATGCCCCATTTTGAGGCAAGGGGAATGAAAATTGATATTCATATTATATCAAAATATAACATAATTATGCTATATATATTTCAATCATGTAGTAAATAAAATATAGTGGTATCATGTCAAAGTACATGTATCCATTAAGATCATAATATGAATACATAATAAGCACTAAGATGCATGATATGGATCATGGTAACATATATAACTAAAAATATCAACATAAAATCAATAACACACATAATATCATTTAATGTTACACAAAGAGGGTTCTAAGGAGACTGTAAATAAGGGGCATGTTCAAATGTCACACACTCAAGGGGATGACATAATCAAATTTCCACACACCAAATAAACAAGCAACACATAGGTAACTGGGGAAAACAAGAAAATAACATGTTAAAATATTACATAATAAACATAAGGAAGAAAATAATGAATACACTAAATTAAGCCATGTGATAAGATGAATTAAGTGAAATATAAGCAACTAGCATTAACATGTCATAATAGTTCTTGCAAACATGTATTAGCAAAATGTCATATAAAAGAACATATCAAGTACATTGTGTAATATGTAAACATGAGTATAGGATTGTGTAAATGTTAATATATAATCTAAATATGATAATGAAAAATGATCATAAAATAATGGAACATGTGTCCGTCATGATCAAATAGAAGCAAGATGCCTCTAATGTAGTGTGTAACGCAGGAAGAGGAAAGTTCCAACATCTACATGTTCATGTATCATTGATATAATGTATCCCTATATTATACTAAAATACTTGTGAAACATATCTATGTATAGAAATGATATACTATATACTAACATAAAATAAACAAAATATGCAAAAACTAGTAAACATGTGAAATGTTCAATTTTTTTATATTTTCTTTATTTGAATGTTTTTGAATTTTATTGAATATTTGAATTTTATTTTTTATTTGAATTTATATGATGTTTTTAAAGAGAGTGATAGTATAATATCCCATATAATGAATGATCATAGGGTGATCTATACTCTGACTAAGGTATAATCAAATGGTTGTGCTACCAAGGATCATGTAATGTGCCAAATCCAGTATTGGAGAATATACAATACTCAGTGTATGCCTCATATGACTATGTGGTTATGAAGTAATAATTGGAAGTTTTAGTGATTTTTAGAACCCATATTTTAATTCTCTATGATTTCCTTGGTATAATTTTGGGTCTTTATACCCTCTCTGAAATAGGTGATCTATTATCAATAACATAATAGTTCATGGATGTGTAAATGAAGACCTCATATAATCCATTTTATATCTTTGATGCAATGGCCTCTAGATTATCGATCACTTAGGGAAGGGGATTGCCTTTTTCTTACCCTTTCACTCATGATTAACCTTAGTAGGTTGTATGATTTATTATCATAGAATAATTTTTGGTTGTTGCAATGGGTATTCATATGAAATCTATGAAATTATAATTAACTTTTTGGAATTAATATACTTAAGAAAAACATGGATTATGAAAGGTACTACATGTATTTAATGAATCCAATGTCATCCCAATAACATATAAAATACTCTCATATGTGGTATTATTGAAAATGTTGTGGTCACATGTGCTAGACTAACCTTTAAAGGTAAATATATCTCACCAAAAACTTGTTGTACTTTCCCATTGAATGTTTTGACCATTTTGATCGAAGGGAACAAATCATCTTGTGTGTATTCCAAATGCTTTATTAATGTCATGGTACATAATTCTCACTAGAAACATCATCAACCATAACATTATGTATAGATTGATGATAAATATGTGCTCTAATAAATAAGGAATGAAGATATGAGTCATTAGCCACAATCACACTATCATCAAATGAAATTGAAGACATCTAAACTATGCAGGGTATCTCATATGTAAGTGTACAAATAATCACATATAATGGGTTCCCATAATGTGGTAGAGGAGGATGTGCAAGATATGCTATTTTCACTTCCAATGTTTCCTTAGAGTGATCTTGTAATAGATTTTTGAATATATTTTAATTTTGATGATCATTAGTTTGTGATTCTAAATCCTTTAGATAATCCTCAAAGGTGAGTTTTTCTTTATCAATAATGTCATTGTATTTTATTCTTCAATTTAAAACATCTATTTCTAGAATGCATAACACATAAATTGACTTGTACATATCAAAATATTTGAAAATTTTAGTGTTTTTAAGGTATAACCACGTATGTTGGATTAGGGACACTAGTATCAACACTAGTTTCTACATCTAAATGCAAGTGTCCATGAATTTTAAAGTTATATAATTGGCAGTGAAGTATATATAATAGGGTTTAAGTTTATTTTAGGATATAGGTGATTTGGGTAATCAAAATACTAGGGTAAGACTATATGATAAACATTTAGTCATAGTGATATCATGAATACAAGTCTTTCAAGGTCAAGAACTGAATGGTAGATCTTTGACTGATATTTTACAAGTGTATAATATTATTTTAACATATAAATCTAGATTTGAGTATCTATAGTAAGGGCCATAAAAGAGGAAAAAAAATAAAAAGAGGGAGAGGACTAGGATTGGGTATACCTTAGTGGAGATCATCACATCAACATCATATTTTTACAAAATGTTGCATTGTGTGAAATTTGGGTGCATACAAGACACTCTGTTCGGTCATATCAAATTCCTTAAACATATATTTGACAACCTAATGTAATTTTAGACATTATTTTCCCTAAGTTAGTGTCCCATGCAACCAATCACTTGATTATTTGTATGGGGAGCTCAAAGAGGAAATATCAAATCTAAAATAGCATTAAATTATTGTAATTATCTTTAGAGGGCTCAATATACCTTAATCAAGTACCCCATGTAACCAATGGTTGATTAGGGCATTAATGTTTTACATTAATTTGGATTAATTCTAACCGCAATTAAAATATAAATTACATGTATGATTCATACCATAAAGTATAGAAATCAACCATATATCTGAATGTATGAGATTGAAATCGATTTTAAAATAAATTTTTTTAGATATGGATTATATAATAAATGATGAGATACTTAGTGGTTCCTTGTACTATGAAATATTAATACAAGTGGTAGGTAACAAGCTAAGATATAAATAATATTATGAGTTACCTGATGCAAATTATGAAATTGTGTTTCTTGCTTAGATAGTAACTTAAGCTTTAAGTCGATAACATGCAACATTATGTTCTAAGTTAGATGGTATTATCTTTGGATATTTTGATTATCTATTCATACATGTAGGTGTTCCCATCTCTGCTTTAGCTCTATTTGTGATATTGAGGTTTAATCATATACATGACACTTAGAAATCCATCTCCTTTATTTAAAAACCTAGGTCTACTTGTGAGGGAATAAAATGTGTAAAAAACTTGGGAAATGTAATGGACTAAGCTGATCCTAATTACCCCAGTTGATGATTGACTATTTATATGTATCTAATACTCTGGAAAGGGAATATAATACACACATAGTTCTTCCCCTTAGTGTGAATGTGTAATTTTTCTCATTAGTTATATGAATGCATGTCATGATCAAAATTTGTAAACTTGACAATTTTCACTCTTGACTTGGCCTAGCATGCCTTATACTTTGTTGATGACTTCTCCTAGTGAGTAATTTGTGACTTTTTAAGAATAGGATAGTTTTTCTCATTATGCAATAGTGTATAAATACTTGATAGATAATTTTTATATGTTCAATAAGTATATAAATTTTTTTTATGTGTCTATTTGGGTAATTTATCACACCACCAATATTTTATGAAGATGATCTAAATGAAAATGATTGAATAATTTTTTTATTGTGACCATTTTTGGATGAAGGAAAACACCATCAAATTTGGCTAGTAACATCTAGATGGTATCAACTGAATATGACATTGTTGTCTAAGAGAGAGGAACACTAATATAATGATCTAGAGATGTCTGAGTATGATAATTTACTAGGTTGGAATATATTAGGAAAGTTATTGATGTGATTTAAAATTACTTAGAAGGATTGGATCCATAGATATCATATGTATGTGAGATAAATGTGAATAATAGGTATATATGTGCACATAAGTCATGTATGGTCAATATAGGTATAAAATGATATTTCCAAGTGTTTAATACCATATTTTAGTGTCTTCAAACTCTCCCCATTATTATTGTATTTAAATTAATTAATTAATTAATAATAATAATAATAATAATAATAATAATAATAATAATAATAATAATAATAATAATAATAATAATAATAACGATATACCTAATTGTGTACAACACTCTTTAGCTTTGGGAGAAGGCTTAAAATGTACAACTTTACTCCATGCAAACATGTAATGAACACACATTAGTCAATGCCCATAAATTAAAATTTGAAATCTAAACTATAATATAAATTTGAATTTTTTTAAGAACAAAGAAGGAGTACACCTATATGTGCGTGAAATATTATTTCCATGTAACTTGTTAGACATGATGCTTCCTTGTTTAAGAATTAAATAATGGTTCTTCTTGTTGAACCATTGTATAATTGAGGGTGATCAAATACCAAATTTTTATAATTATGTAAGCCCATGGTTTAGGAATAAAAATTCCCCAAACCTCATGAATAAGGAGTAGTGTTAATACCATTTAGCAACATTGAAACTAACCTACACTAAATCAAATAACTAATATATCTTTAATCTTGAATCTCAAGATGGTAAGGTAGGAGAAACATAATGGGCTCTCTATTAGTAATTCCAATGTTGTTGATCATAATTGAACCTCAACATGTATTACCTCAAAACACATGAATCAATTACAACTAATGGACTTATAGATTCATGGTTGCTCACTTCTTAGTGCCATTAAATTGTGTTTGAAAATAAATAATTACTATAAAACTCTTTTAAAAATGTGTGTGTATGCATGATTTAGTATTTCATCTCACTGAATCTATGCCAATTAATATCTAAATTATTATATATGTTCATGAACTAATATCATGCCCTAATTAATCTATCTCAATTCATATCTAAATAGTATATATGTGCATGACCCAGTATCATGCCCCACTAAATCTATGGTAACTGATATAGGACTATATGCATATATATGCCAAAAATGGAGAACATATTTCTCAAATATATATGCATGTGAAAATATATGAAAGACGTTCCTATAAATTGTGTGTACCTACATGAAAAATGCATTTAAGTGCACCTAAATATGTATTATGTAACTCATGTATATGTAAAATGAGTACATTTGCATGGCATATGCCCCAAAATATTTCCAATGTGTGAATATATGTCTCATATCTAAACTCATTTGATATCTAAACCACTCTGAAATATATGAAATCTATTTATTATCCTAAAATCTATTTTTTATAGCAATTAAGTCTTGTTTATCTATGAAAACCCCACTAATATGCACTCATTTTGAGGTGATGGACGTAGCTTGCAAGTCACTCATCTCAAAATAATATTTTACCAATAAAATGTCATATATAAATATGTACTCATGTAAGATCATGTCAATGTGTGGATAATATGCCATCTTAATAATGTATATGTCATCAAATCATGTGTGTAACCTATGTAGTACAAGTCATATAAGTATCATATCAAGATATAGGTGTATCAATAAGGCAAAGAGTACTAAAATCACTTATATAACTAAATAATACTACACAAAAAATGTGCATGATGTAAATCATGGCACCAAATACAAATGTAGAAGTGCATAATATGGACCATGATACTAACACACTCAAAAATCTGAATAAGATCAATAATATCAATAGACAATCCTAGATTAATCCACTCATAAGTATGAAATGTCACACATAAGTCCAAGGTTTTCATACAAGGGGCATGAATATGTCACATCAAAAAATTCCAAGGTACGTAATAAGTTTCATACACAAGGCCAATAACCACATGTAAGGGACATAAGGATATTTCACACACAAGGCCAAGGGATGCATACAAGGGACATGAATATGTCATATAAAACAATGAAAAGGAACATAATCAAGGGACATGGTGATGTTCCAAACAAGGAATAAATGAATGTCTCATAAAAAATGACAAAGGGCCAAAATCGAGGAACATAAATATGTCACAAACAAGGGACAAATTAATGTCGCATTAAACAAGTCCAAGGGCCATAGTCAAGGGACATAAATATTTCATAAACAAGGCCAAAGGTTTGCACATAATAGATAAGCAATTACTAGCCTTCATGGAAGAGTAATAGCATTAGTAAAGCATAAAACAAGTGAGAACTAGTTTACACTATCCATTATATCAATATCACATCAAATCATTGTAAAGAAACATATCCTAATCATGTAGCATGATATTAGATATGAGCAACTAGCAAGATGTGTAAAAATTATAGGTATTTCAACATGGTAATAATTCATAGAATGATATAACTTGTGATAGTGTGATCTTTTGAATAATATTACCCCAACATTGACATGACCATTAGGTATAAGAGACTCCAACATCCAGTCCATGAATGATCTGTATGTCCTGCATCCATCTCATATACCATGAAATTAATGTGCGTATGGAAAATAATAGTTATCTACCAAACATGAGATAAATAACATATGTAAATAGTGCAACTATAAATCATGCCATGCTCAGGTCATGATTTTTAATTTTTTTAATATTTGAATGTTTTTGTATTTTTAAATTTTTTATTTTTTTATATTAGGCTTTGAAAAGGCATAATGCATTCTAGTGTAACTATCAATATCACTCATAAGCTTATGTGTATGATGATTGACATTATAAGGTATATAATCTATTGGTCCATGGTATAGTAGGATAATGTATTTCTTCCTCTATTTGATATGGAACATGTTTTACTATTGGTCATGTTATCTTAGTGTGTGTTATATAGGATTATGACCTTTATGAGCCCTAAATAACTATTTGATGTGATAATTGTTACCCTAAGGATATCTAGGAGAATAAATTATGTTATCTTAATTAGTGAAATAAATTAATATTATTTCATTAGAGAAAAAATATGTTATGATGTTGCAAAGGGAACTTAACCTCTCTTTAACCGAACAAGATAATGTTCCATTTTGTGACTTTGAGGTATTAAGGGCCAATATTTTTTTTTGAAACTAAAGTATCTTGTGGAAATCTAAAATTTAATTAGTGATAATTTGATGTTAACCCATAAGCTATAATGAGTCAACCCTTCTCAAAATTAGATTATTACATCAATAAAAGTATCACTTATCTAATGTTGGCTTGTATAGCCAGGTCAATAAGAGGCAAAGTGATAAAATATTCGCTATTAGAAATAAGGGTAAATTACCAATATTTTTTGATTACTTGTGTGGGTGAGTCATCATAGGGTGATTAGGGTATGGTTTTCTTAGGAATATCATGGGTATGACTTAATCCTGGAGGGCCAAATATGGTGAAAATAATTGAATAATTTGTGAAAGTTAATGAATATTTAGAATCTTTTTATATAAAGAAACACCTTGAGTCTTTCAAATCCATGAGGCACGAATGGTTATTTTTGCCCAATACCAATTCAATAGATATTATGTATTGAAATCTGATGAAAATAAATATTTATTATAAAAAGGTGATACTGTATTCAAGATCCATGAAGTTGAATCTATTCATATTTGATTAGATGTTGGTTTTAGCCACCCATCATGACTTTAAGATAAATATCAAAACCTATAGGATTTGTTTTAGTGAATATTTTTCCATGGCACCAATATATGGCATATGATCTATGATATCTTAGATAGGAATTCCAAGGTCTATTTTGTTTGCTCTTGTAAATACTTTCAAGAAAAAATGAGGGCCTATTTTTGACTTCATTAATAATAGGTTTATGCATACTTGTTACTTATTTATGGTTTCTTATTTGATGTAATCATTGTTATAAAAGTAATAAATTGTTATGGTATAAAATACCATTTTGATGTTGTAGGATTTCCACATTCTAACTTATATGACACAATATGATTTAAGCTCAGGGATCCCTACCTATGAAAATCCTTGTGAGTCATATCTCCATGAGGTGTGGAAGGTTGATATGTCCTTATACCAAATGATAATTGTTTGAATTTATTGGAAAAAACTCATCTTGGGAAAATGAGTTTCTATATAAAGGATCTTTGGGAAATAATTATCTCATATTGAAGGTGTTTTTGGTTCTAACAGACTAGCATGATTCAAAAGGGGTGCATGATCTTGTCTAATGCATCAACACCTATCATGGTAAATTATTTAACATGAAAATATCCTTACTGTGGTGAGAGGAAATGAGGTTGATCTTGGAAATAAATAATTTTGTTCATTGAGAGATAAGGTAATGGTTAGGTGTGATCAGTATAAGGTATAATATTAAGATGTTAATATAAAAGTATTACTTTTTTGGATTGAAAATTGTTACCATTATAATGAAAAAAATGTGGTACTACATATTTTATAGTTGATTCCTAGGGGTGTACCTAACCTAAAACATATTGGTTGATATGCAAAATTTATCTTATAATTTACAAAGAGTAGGAATTACTTACTCTCATTAATTAAATATAATGATCTAATTTATAGTTTAATAATGGTATGAACTCAAGTACTATAAATAGATGATCTAGTAAAATACCTTTATGGCAAATGATATTGTTTTATCTTGTGTTTGGGCTTGGTGCATATGTATTAACACTTATCTAGGAAAAATATAAACATTGGTGGTGGAGATACAAACACAATTTAAGTGTCTGATGAATCTAAACTTCATCCCTCATGTTAGACTCTTATGCAAGACTAATAAGGTCTTGCTTACTAAAAAATTGAGCTACCTAGTTGGTATTATAAGGTTGGTTGGCACCAATAAGTGTATACTACTCACAAAAAGTTAAGAACTCACTAAACTAAAATAGATATACTTATATTGGTAATAATATTTTGAATCAAGATTATTTTCTTATGTTTAAGCTTGATAAGTGATTTTTGAGCTTGTACTTTACCCTTAGTGGGTAGAAAAAAGTCCTAATTAGATAGTAAGAAAATCCTATGTACACTCCTCAAGACTTGGATGATAAGATGGGAAAATTCCCTTAGATGGATAACAAGTGATGGTTGTATCAGTTCCATGGTCTAATGTGAGCTCAAAAGGTTTTGGGGGGCATGTTGAAAATGAATGGTTTCATGTGAATGACCTTGAATGGTTTTTCCTATGTCCACTATGGTTGGTATAGGAAACTATACTAACACATGGATGATTTTTTTTAAAGGTAACCATGTAAAAAAATGTTAGTGCAATATGTTGGCATTTTGTGATGGATGTATAATGAATCTATGTGTAAGGAAAAAAAAATTAGTGTGAAATGCCATATTAAACCTAGAATTCTATTAAGAATCCAGTGAGATTGGCTTATTATAACCTACTACAATGTTTTTATAGTTCTATGTGATGACACATTTTTATAATAAATGGAAATATTATTATAAGTTTTTTTCTATTTACTAGACTGCTGGTCCTAATTTTGGTTGTATAAACTATTTTTTTTAAATATTCAATTATGTATGGAATAGTACTTGTAGTAGAAGACAAGTGTGTCTAGGAGGAAAGGACTAGTTGCCTATAATTATTCCCTTAGACATCATAACAACACCTTTTTAAAGGAAAGAGGATGTCATATTCCCACATTATCCTAGAATTATTTGGGGTAAGAATTATGTATTTCCTTAATCAACATATGCTTATTGTACTTTATTTTTCAGTGGTCATCATCACCTTATAGCCAATTATGTATGGCATTTAATATGTTTTAAAGGCCTATAATTATTGATTTATCTATGTTTTATTTATATTCTTCTAAATTTATGTCTCCTCTTAGATATGCCTTGTTATCAAAATGTTATTACTCAATAACCTTTTGTTTTAGTTGAATTAGTTTTGGAAGTTTGGTTAAGGCTTGGCAAGGTCGTTTGAAGGAAGTTTTTGGAATAAATACCTTGGATTTATGTCAAGTTAATAACCATAAAATCAATTTAATATTTGTCAAGAACTTGAATGGCCTTGACTTAGGCTCATGCAATAATTAAAGGTTTCACTTGTGAATACTATGGTCTTGGTCATGATCTTACTAGATCATAGACTAATAATGTTGTTTCAAACTCTAATAGTTACTTGTATCTACATAAAAATTGACCCACTTTAGATCAATGAAATAAATTATTAGGTATTTTATTGTGGGGTTATGTTTGAAGTGTTATTACTGTTTTAACTTGAAATTGAGTTGCATAGGGTTCTTCAGGAAATTTCTAACCAAAACTAAAGGATAAAGTTGGCATTAATATAAGTAAGTGGATTTCACCATTTTTAGATCCATGGTATTTATTTAAAGGCCATTACATGTGAAAATTTTGAAGAATAAATATTTACCTCTATCAAATAGAATATACTTAGCATTATATAGTTATTTGTCAATTAAACTTCTAGCATGAAGTAGTTTCAATAGGAGAAGGAAAAGAAAGGCAGCTGGGGAGAAAATCATTATAGGAAAGGTGGAGCCTAGCCTTTAGTAAAAGGAATGTTATTTTTCTATTATTGTTATGATTTTTTGCATTAATTATATATATATATATATATATATATATATATATATATATATATATATATATATAAAATTAATACCCTATTCGAGGTATAAACCCATATATGTATTCTCAGGTATACCTATAAGAGTATATACCTTGGTTTAGGGAAAAATACATATATGTATAACTCTATATAATGATCAATGTGTTTTTGAATCTCCCTTTGTGGAGGAATGATCTTGCTTAATAAAATGGTTGAATATGGATTGCAAATTATTTTTAGTTCAATTGGCATCATGATTTGATTTATATATTTTGGTTATCTAGAAAAGGTTTAACACTAGCCCTACATCTATAACTTTTTATGATCCTCCTTCTATTAATTAGTATCTGCTTTTTGGATGTTAGATATATGATAATATCAATGAAACTTAGGGTTTTGGGTATTCTATAGTTAGAAATGGTTTGTTGATCAATTAGATATTTATTCCTATGATGAAATTTATTCTCTTTCAGTATATGATTGTCTTATCTAGTGACGATTAGTTACATGTATCTTTTATGCTAGTTTTATTGATTTGTATTTTTTAATTATGTGTCATGACTATTTTGATTGAGTTTAAGACTCTAAATATAAAATTAGGGTGACTTTTGATATTATATTATTTAGTAGAACTTCTCTTTTGGACTTGATGGTAGTATGTAATGGATATGTGGATATTTTCTAAATTTAAGCATTGCATGTAATAATGTGTTTTCCTTGTATTCTTTTCCAAACCTAATCTTTAGATGTATGAATTCCCTAGTCATGACTCATTATATTTAGTCAATGTTAGAGTTGGTTCTCATATTTACTAGGTTTTATAGATAGTATTTGTCCTTTTTCAAGTTTTTCCTTTTGTGGATTTATCCCACATTGGTTATTTTGACTTCTTGTTTGTCCTTACCTATATATGCAAGGCTTTTCATTTCTAACATATAGAAGTTATTATATGGATATTATATGAAATTGAACTTGTCTTTGTATATCATATTTACAACTCTTATTGTGATGATTTTTTTGTTAATGCTTCATATCTTGGGCTTGGAATGATCTTGTTGACATTCCTTTCATGGTATCAGATATGCAAGTGTTGTAGCTATCCATTTTTGAGTTTATTGCTACAAGGGTTTGTCCATTTATCAAAATTTATCCTTGAAAGAGTGTAAGTACCTTGTATTGATCTTATATATGTTTATTTTTGTCTATTTTTCAATTAATACAAATCTAGGCTTTACCATCAGGTACTTATTTTGCTAGATCCATGTTTAAGTTTGTTTTGGAAGTTTTTTAGGTAATTTATGCATATGTTTTGATGGTTTTAGGCCATACATGCATCAAAATATATATATGAAAGAATAATGGAATATAAACCTGATTTTTATGACCTATAAAATTTATTAGAATATTTAGATATCAAGTTGTACAACCTTTCTACTCAAAAAATTGTTCACTGGTCTGTTGGCATATAACTACCACTAGGTCAGTTTTCTCTCACCACAGGAAATACAAATCTAATTTTTCAAATATAAAACATATTTAGGTTAGATAATAGTCCAAAATTTCATACCATAAAAGTTATAATAATTTTTTATTAGGTCCTATAGCTCATTTGGTAGCTTGAACATTAATGTAGTAGTTTATCTTCATCTAGATCGCTGGTCAGTTTTCTTTTGGTTTGAGGTCGTACGATCTAAAATTTTAGATCTGATTCTTGAAGATGACATAATTTTAGGTATAATTTGTTCATATAATATTTATGATCCATTTTCATCAAAATTTACCAAATTTTGAGTCATCACAATAAGAAACATTCAACTAGTTTTTCTAGATCTTGCAAAGAATATTCATTAAGTTGGCTTTCACCCATTTTGATAACCTATGATTAGTTTAGGCCAAAGAAATTGATGGAAATATTTTTTTGAAACTTTTTTAATATATTAATGAAGTGTTAAATATTTTTTTTTATCTTTAGTGCATTTAATTTTGTGTCATGTTTACTTATTTGACCCATTTTAGTGATGGGAAAACTTGTAAAGACTACAATTTTTGAACCATGACTCAAAATTGAGTACTATTTTTTATAAAGTATATGTTTTTTTATTTTACATCCATTGGGTTAATTTATATTGTAAAACTAACTAAATTATAAAGTGCCAAATTTGGGCAGGGGGGTAGGGGGTGGGGGGGCTACTTATACTTTTTTGGGGTGTTCATTAATTTTGTTAGGAGATGTTAAATTGTCACAAGGGGATTTGTATTTTCAAGAGGGTTCTTATTCTTGATTTTTTCCTTATTTTATAACAATTGATTCTTACTTATTTGATCCCATAAGTTATTCTAATTAAATTATTTAGAAGATCAAAATGTGGATACACTTACAATTGAAAGGCATGTGAAGAGTTATGCTTGATAACATTCCCCATTTTACAGATGAGGAAGATCTTACCTGGATTGCATCTATGAAATATAAGGATATTTGTTTGATTTACCTCCATCTTTTAGATAATTTTAAGTTATCTTTCAAATGTGACACATAACCAAATAAATATTGGGATGATATTGTACCCTTATTTGAGAAGGATACCGAGTCTTTTGGGTCCTTTGCACTCTCTTTTACTCCACCTCTTTCGATTCCACTTATTTCTCTTCTTATTAGCAAGGGTTTATATTTTTATGATGACACTAATGTTGTTCAATATTTGAGTCTTGATAATTACCTAGATGAGGCACTATTGAAACTTATTTATTCTCCTTGTAGTGAGGATTCACTCTTTACTAGTGATATGAATCAAGATTCCTCTTCATTTTGTGAGGACATATTTTTTTATGGTAATATGGATGAGGTATTTTTACCTCCTACACCTCTCGTTATTCAACATTATTTAGTTTTTAGTGATGACTTGTATTTTTATGATGGTTTTCTTAAGGTACCTATTACTCCTCATATAGTTTGTACTCTTATTCATTTCATTGATCAAGAGGACATGATTTTTGAGAATGTGGCACCTTCACCATCTTGGAGATCATAGATGAGACACCATCATGATTTATTGAGGATGAATTTTATTATGACATAGTTGTTGTTCCTTCATCACCTACTCCTCTTTTTTGTGATGATATGTTTTTCGATAGTGATTTTCATGAGGAACCTATTATTGTTGTACATTCTGATTTGGAGATTATTGATACTCCTACTACTACATTTGTTTCTTGTCCCACTTTACATCCACCTACGTATGTGTTTGGTTCTTTTGATAAAAATACTATTGTATTTAGATCTTACATACTTCACTCTATGGGCTACACTAATGGAGGTATTGTCACACTCTTAAAGGGTATTGTATATCTTATTGGCATCAATAATTCTATAGGTGATGTATCTTTGGGACATATTGTTCATAGCACTAAAGAGGAAGGTATATTAATGGGAATAACATTTTAGTTTTATGACTATCTCACCACCTAAGTAGATGGTTCTTTACATCCTTTCAATCCATGCAAGATATATAGTACTGATCTTTATGTGGGGTGAAGTAAGTTTTCCTTAGGGGGATTCCACATGAAGTCCTTCCTTCCTTCCTTCCTTTCCTTGTTTTATCTCTTTTATATCATTTTGGGGGAGTTTTACTCCTATGGTTTATCTTCATTTCTCCATTTCATGGATATATGTTATACATGAGTACCTCATTAGGCCTTGTTGTTGGGACTCATATTCTAGATATGACACTTTATTTTTTGGCTATTTTTAGCCCCTAAATTCACTTGAGGGGTGGTGTTAGAGTTAGTTATCATGTTTGCTAGGTTTTATAGATAGTTTTTAAATCTATTTCATAGTTCATATTTTTATGGATTTATCTCACATTGGTTAGTTTGACTTGATTATTATTTTTCCTTGCCTATATATGCAAGGCTTCTCATTTGTAATAGATATAAAATTATTTTATGGATGTTATATGATATTGCCTTTATCTTTTCATATTATATTTGTAACTCTTAAAAATCTTCTTGTGATGCCTTTTATATTAATGCTTCACATCATGATCTTAGAATGATATTTTTAACATTATTTTTAGTGGAAATACCCTCATTAAGCTCATGGTGTGCTTCAAAAGGGTTCTTAATTCTAAAATTAAATTATTTTAATAAAAAAGCACATTTTTAGTAATTAATACGTAATGGACTATGTTGAGAATATTTTACTCTTCCTTTTTAAGAATTTTGGGATATAGTATAGTTATATATGAAATGTATTATGTTCACATGATACTTGCTTGTTGTAGAATCTTGACAACACTTAGAAATAGTGTTATTGCATGCCTGAATATATTTAAATTTTTCTATTCCCAAGTGATCTTGTTGGTAAGATTCAATGATATAATTATTATGGAGGGTTTTTCATTATACTTATTTAGGTAAAAATATTAAGCAATGGCTAAATGCAATTAAAATCAACCCATGCATGGTAATTCTCGCTCTTTAATAGGCCACTAGTGACTATGACTCATTTTTGGAGTAAGATGATTTTTTGGTTATTGGTTAATGGATATTCCTTAAGTTGTATACTTACATATGGTAATCATTATTATGAGGTAGTGTGATAGTAGACAACCTCACATTTTACACAAGAGGAAGGTTTGCATGAAACCCCTCTTTTTTTTGTTAGTCACCTTTTTTATTATACTTTGCTTATGTATTAAGTTAATGTTATTAGAATGATTATTCAAAAGAGAACTAACACCACCATATTTATTCTAAATTATCTCATTGTAATGAATTAGTGCATGTGGTGAATTGGTTTTGTAAATTTCATGTTGCTCAAATTTGGTCTTACAGTATCTCTCTCTAATTATTAGACTTTTCTTGACATGCTAAATATTTTTATTCTCTATTGTACTTGGTCCAACATGTTTTTTTTTAGAGGAAGGGTTATATATTATAGTTACAAGAAATGTCAATGATTATTGAGGAACTAGGATAGATTATAATTTTATTTGGTTTGTAAGCTTTGTAGAGAATCTTTTGGTGGTTTAAGATACTCTAGCTATAGTTGTTCAAAAAGGATTATATAATTCAGATAAGAACTTGATTTAGCATTGAAATGAAATGAGATTGGTTATTTTATATTATTTAAACATTGTATGGTGTCTTTATTGGCAACTATTACTTGGAAATATTGTTTTTAGGTGGTTGATCAAACTACAACCATAGTATTCTTAAATGAGTGTAAATATTAAACTAGAGAGGAAAGTAAATATGACTTACTTAGGTTATTTAGTGTCTTATAAGACACTATTAGTTGTTATTGCATATTATTGGAAAGTATTATTTAATTTATTTATTGTGCCATTGTTTGACATATTATTTATTATAAGGCTTGTGGTTAGTTGATTGGTTTGGTTTCTTATATCTCTTGAATATATCTAAGTGTTGCTCATCCACTATTGACTACAATGTAAATCATTTTGTGACTATATTTTAAACATGGATATAGAGGTTGTCTTATTCAATTCCTTGGTTTTTAAAAAAATAATAATAATTTTGGTTATGAATTCATATGGAAACTAGGGTTGTGTGAGTAAAATTGAGACTATCTAGTTTGTCTTACTAGGCTTATAACATCTAAAACCATCTTTGATTACTTTCAGTAATCTATTAAAAGGAAGGAATCTTATTCTCATATTTTAATGAAATGTACTTAGCATGAAATTTTTATCACTTACCTTGCTAATGCAATTAAGTGACAAATGGGATCATTCTGTGTATATAAATTTCATTTTGTAGCCTATTTTTACTAAGTTTTAGGAGACCTTATTTCAATCATGTAGCTTATTAATTTAAATAAAAAGGCTAATTTGATGACAAAATATGCATTTGTGTTAACAACATTATCACATAACCATGAAAATAAGTTTTAAATGTACACCTAAAACTGAGGTGCAAGTTTATTGATATTATTTTTTAGGTTCAAGTTTATTGATATTATTTTTCTTACTCATTATATTAGCGATTATTACTAATTAGTGTAAATTAATTCATGTTTATTACACTATATTCAATATTTTAAATTCTTGAGTTAATCAATCAAAATATGGGAAATTGAAATCATGATGGTAATGTTTATTTTGACTTTCTCTTACTATGAACATTAAGCTGGAAACATATGGTGGAAACTGAGGATACCCTATTAAGGAAACCTTAATATTGTTCTGTTTTGAATATCATTTATTCTTATATATTGAGGGGTATTAATGTTGAATGAATTGGAAATTAGAAATTAATAGCATTATATATTACATGTGTACTGTTGCATATAACCTATTAATAAATATATTAATAACATTAGATTGAACCTCAATGAGGAATGAATAGCTAATGACTTGTGGGAAATAAACCATGCTTAAGTGAGCTTATTCAATTTATTTCAAAGAAGACTAAGTAAATTAGGTTTGAATATGTCATAAATATGAAATTTTCTTATGAATTAATGTGGTCTATTTTAATAATTAAATTCATAGTGAATTGATAACTAGTATATCCTTCTTAGTATTTCACCGTTCACTATTTTTTCACTATTTAGATCCTTATTATTAACATTAGATGGAATTAGTAAAGATGAATTGTATAAATTATAAGATCTATATTTTAGTGTGTTGTATCAATTTTTAAACAAAGGTTAAAATAATGTCTTTTGACCTTAAATGGTCAAAAATTCAAAATGAGTCAAAGTTGTTTTTTGTCCAAGTCAAAGAAGGTCAATAAAGTAAACTTGAGGTAAAATTACTTAATTTTTTTGCCTTGTTAAAATTTCATCAACTGCCAAACTTGAGTTAGATTTTCATCACTTGCTTACCAAGCCATCAGAACTTGATGTGTGCTCAAAAACATGTCAAAACTTGACCTATGCTCAAGAGCATGGTGCAATTTGCCTCTTTATCAAATAAATCCTTGAAACCTAACATGTATCCAAACACATGTTGAATATTGATACCCCTACAAACACACCCTTTGTGTTTCACCTTTTAGCTCTTCAAACCCTATAACTTGACATGTTTCCAAATAAACATCTAGACCCTGACACTAGTAGATACACCTTAAAATTCCCACCATTACTCTACATGTTATCTTCACACATGAAAATATTTCACATCCTATAATAAATCCTTCCATTCCTTTAATTTCATTCACTGATTTTATCCTCACCTCTTACATATTCCATCCCTCCTTTCTCCCATTTACAAATCTTTAATTCTTGTGAACATTGACATTGTAGGAATTCTTCAATTTGGCTTATTTTCAATAAACATGAGTTAGGGTTTACTTTCAATAAATCAAGAATA
Source organism: Torreya grandis (assembly GCA_037957365.1). Lineage (NCBI taxonomy): Eukaryota > Viridiplantae > Streptophyta > Pinopsida > Cupressales > Taxaceae > Torreya > Torreya grandis. Next base: position 164,032 of record JARHVA010009537.1, read on the forward strand.
TATATTCACATAGTTTCATCAATATTTTATCAAATTTATTAATATTTTCCTTCATATCTTCTTGAAAACACTTCCTATAAATCATTTTTCTATTGTAAAAATTGTTAGGGTTTGTTACTAGTTTATACAACATCCAAATCTATATCCTATGATAGACAAATGTGTGGACTCCAAGATTGGTCTAGGCATTCACTAGATTTGAAATTTTTCTCAAGCCTTCACCATATCTTGACCCTATTTGGAACACTATTATAACCCACCTTATTATTTATCATACTATCAGACATAGATACCTTACTCAACATATCATCAAAATTTGAGTCCTATATGTGCATATATCATATTTTGATCACTTTTAAGACACACCATCAAACTATGAAACCTATCTAAACATAGAAAATACTTTTTTATATACATAAGCACACCTAAAAACCTATAGTATGTTTAAACATACCCTATAATATTATCATTAATTAAACGAGGCTAAATTTCTACATATCTTCACAAGGTCAACTTAGGTTCTAGTTTCTCTCACAAACAGGTGATCTTCATCAGTTATCAATGCTTAGGACCCTAATCAAAGATACTCCTAATAAAATAACCTAAAATAATAATCCTCCCAAAAAGGGTCTTCAATTATAAGGAGACAAATATATGAATTGTTAGTTCTAAGGGGTTATTCTACCTTCATACCTAGATGATAGATGGGCCTTAATAGAACTAGTAAAGAAGTTGACTAAAACACACAAACTCTTGTATAGAAAGCACAAGTATGGAATAAAGTTTCCCATTTCTACTAGGTAGTATGTTTGTGCCTCTTTGGCTAAAGCAAAATTAATTGATGAAGAAATGACTCAAGTCTCTATTTGATCATTTTAAATTAGGCCTTATTTTGACGTCAGAGGCTTAATTCAAAATATTCTTGGTTCTTCATATCAACATGTACACCACTTTGAATAATTTTAGATGGATTGTGATGATGACATAGATGTGAGAATCTATGATTACTCACAATTTGATTTGGAATAGGTCATTGTAATTGATATCATAGAAATCAAGAACAATATAGTATATGAAGAAGATGTATTGGACCCCATCTATGAGGAAGAAGGAATTGAATAAAAACCTCTTCTAGGAGTATTTTAGCATAAAAAGGAATCTATTTCACTCATTCGCAAGACCTAGGTGGTGCTGAATAGAATTCTCAAATGGTTAAAATTAAATAAATCAATGTTCATAAAGTAGGATTTCCTCTTCCATAAATAAAATTGAGCTGGGAAGTGTTCATTAACAACATCAAGTAGAAATAAGAACCTCTTTAGTAGTAAGAACTACCAAATATTTAGAATAAATAAAATTAGACATAAAATTTGAAGCCATCATAGAAACTATTCTAGTGAAAATTAAACTCATGTTGAAAATAATAAGGTTAGGTGAAAAATTTTCTAATACTCCTAGAATTTCCATTTTAGAAGAAATTCTTCATTATATTCTTGCTTATTGCTAAACCTTGGTATCTAATACTACACAATAATTTATATCATCTAATGCATCCTTTCTATTTCCACCTTTTGTTCCCTCTCAGCTTGATACTTCATTACCTTTGATTCTTTCTTAAGATGTTAAAATTATTCCTTATTCTTCACCTAAATCTCCAATTGAGACATTATAAAAAAAGGAAGGTGAAATTGCACTATAAAAATAACAAGCCTTAAAAACTCCTCCTACTCTTCTTAAGACACAAAAGGAATCCAATATTACTCTTGTACAATAATCTCCTAGTACATAAGTTCCTGATTGGTTGAATGAGATAGTCAAGAAAAGAAAGAAAATTATTTAGCCATGAGATTGATTTCAACATTTTGATAATTACCCTTCCTCATGTAGTCAAAAATCCCAAAATATTTTCTAAAATAATCATAAATTATAAAGGTGATATATATGTAGAGGTAATAGTTCCTCCTATTGAGAAATATAAAAACAATGTTGAGGATTCTAATTATCAAATCACAAAGGTAAACTTGAGAAAATCTACAAGAGGTTTGGGATAAAATGTTTAATAAATAATTAGCACATTTTTTAATAAAATGGACCAAAACAAAGTGACCAAATAAGAACTCATAGAAAAGGTTGATCAATTAACATCAGTGGTCCAGAAATTGGTAAGGCTAATTCAATATTATCATTTAGTTATTCATTAAAATTTAGCCACTAAAACACTAAATGTAGTAGAATAAATTGGTCATATTGTCAAGGCTACAAAACAATGGTCTGAGAACATTATATAACAAGATGTCACTGTCATTTATATAATTATGACCATGTGTTATGAAATATAGTTAGAATATGATCAAGCAACTAAAGCTAAAGATAAGTAACTTGAAGAAGCACAGAAATGGGATGGACTTCTTCCCAAGTTAGAATATTTCTCTTATAATTTTCTAGATGACATCATTCAAGAAGAGATTATTAGAAAATAATATATCACTTTTATCACTAAACTTCTAAGGGCTTCCAAGTTTAGGATCCTTATTGTCAAGGAAAGTATTAAAAAGTTCAATGATTCTAAATAAATAAGATGTGATGTTCTCCTTGAAATAATGGTAAGAATAAGGAGATTTAATTTTACATACACTAATGATGATGGGAAAGTGGTTTCTATGGAAATCATAGTCATCAATTCAAAAATAATATTGAGAAAATTCTTTCTTCCAAATTCACATTCAATTATGGGTCAATTTAGAATTTAATTAGATATCATAATAACTTGGATAATCTCAATGTAATGCTAAAGAGACTTTAAAGAACAACTCAAAAGATGATAGATATACATTATGATGTAGATATAGCTTATACATATTTGGATGGTTGAGATGAAGACAAAGTGTTATAAATACTACAAAAGTTTTATAAATACTAGGAGAAGAAGCCATAAATAGAGAAAAGAATATCTAGATCATCTTCAGTGAAGGAGAACAAGGATAATTTGTCATCAAAATTTGACTAGTTTCTTAAGTGCAACTTTTTGATTCATTCCTTAAAAATTCATTTGAATATTTTTTAATAGTAATTAAAAATTTTATGTTTCTTTTATAAATTCCAAGTCATGAAAATTTGTTATTTTACTTTTTCAAGTTGTGTAAAAATACCAATGCACTTTTGCAAGTTGTGAAAATTGCCTAATGTGTTTTTACAAGTTTTTAAAATATGCATATTTTTTATTACACTTTTTCAAGCTCCTAAAATTTAGAAAAGGTGTTTATGCACTATAACCACCCATTTAAACCTATAAATACATGTTTAGTGATAATTTTTAAAGATTCTTGATAGTTATTTTTTTAAATCAAAACATAGAAAGAGGATGTTGTATCTATAGCTCAAAGAGAATCAATATAAGGAGATATTTTGCAAACTTTGTGTTTCAAATATTTTTGTGAATGATGTATGTGTGTACATTCATATATATTTTATTATATTCTTTTGAAATGTTGCTAAGATTATGATTAATTAGTCAGAAACATAATTATTTTATTGTATAATTTCCTCTTTCAATCTACATTCTTAATTTGTACAAATAGTGAAACCTTTTTGGGGTGAATATATTAATTTTACAAGGAAATACAAGATAGTTGTCATATTTTTGTTATCAATAGTATGCAATTATTTTGGTGTATGCTACATGTTCTTATGAATTTTTAATGTCTTTCCTATCCATTAGATGAGAAACATTTATATGTAGTGAAGTCACCTTTCTTCTTGGCATTTCTAATAAGTCTATATCTTTGGCCCACTAGAATTATTATTCTCCTATTTTTTATGCACATTTATTTCATTTGTTACTCTCCTTTTATATCCTCTTTCTATCACATTCTCATACTTTATGGTTAAAATTATTACCCCACTAAAAACCATTTTTTCTCCATAGTTTCCTTTACTGCATCCCTTTTGGTTTTCAATAAAGGCACATCTACCTATTAAAAGGAGGGAAATTATCTTATGACTATTTATAGAAGTCCACATTTGTACCCTAACAAATTTTCACAACAAATTTTTTGGCACCCATCATGGGGCACATTTCTTTAACACTCATGCAACCCACATTTTGAGATTTTGGTCCATAAGACTTTGTCATCAACTCAAGGACCACTCTATCAAATTGACCCATATTTGGAACAATCTACATAATTAGATATTATTTTACATGTCTAATAGCTTGCATAGGATTATAAAGAAGTTTTTATAACTCAGTTTCAAACTATTCTAGTAATTATGAATCAATAATTAGATCATGTATAAAGATCAAAAATAATTCTTAGACATGGGGAGGCTCACAAAACTTGACAAATAGCTTGAAATTAATAAAATTTATTCATGACCATTTTGGGTATTCAAGACCCTAATAATCAACTTGGTTTGAATTGGATAGAAGCCATAGAATAAGATATTGATTAAAGTCTTCAACAACTAGCATGGGATAATAACATAACTTATGCTCAATTCAACATTATCACCATAGTAATAAACATACAAGAAGATCATGATACCATTGTTCAAATAAATGTTAACAATATTTCAATAAGATAAGTGAGAAGAAAAGCACAAAGAGTAGTTTATATAGTTACTCAAAGACTTTATGCACTGAGAATTTATTCTAATGACCATTAAATTAATCCAAGCATTGGTACTTCATTTGACTCTTGATTGGTTTAGTGAGACATAAGATAAAATTTTATCAAATTTGAGATCATTTACATGTAACAATAAAATGAGCTCAATATAATTTCATAAAATTTCTAAGCTATTAGAAGAATAATAATATCATGTCATTTTGGAATAAGGAGTTGAAGCACTAGCTACACATAGAATTCAAGAAAAGTGACCAACTTAGGGAATTCTTCAATTAGACTAATTTCTCTTTAGTATTAAATATTTCAAAACTAGTAGAAAAAAGATTCACTAGAGCCAATACATCAAAAGGTGAATTTGATCCTTTATATCAGTTACAATAAACTCTTGATTTCAAGTTGAATATTGAACATAATATTAAACTCAAAAAAGAAATCATTCTTCCCATAACTCCTACAAAATATAAATAGTCATAAGGAAGAACAATCATAAGTCAAGCCCTTGTATTATTAGACATTATTATCCCATTATAGCTAGCCTTTCTAATCATGGATCAACCATGGTGTAACATGATTGGTCCATTGGCTTTAGTACAATTACATGAACTTATAAAAATTTCATAAAATAATTTCCAAAATTATTAGGTGATGGTAAACAACATCCAGATGAACATATTATTTATTTCTCTATAGCATGTATACTTATGGAAATTGAACATGAATATATTATAGTAATATTGTTTATTGAATCTCTCCAAAAAGAGGAACAAATTGGTTTTATCATATTTATCTAGGAATAATAACCAATTGGATTGATATGAAAATAAGTTTAAAAATACATTCAAAAAAGCAAAATATACACATGAATTATTGGCTCAACTCACTCAGATGAATAAATAAGCCTATGAACCTATGAGATATCTATTAGCTGAATTTAAAAAGCTAATTCATAAAATGCTAGTAACTACTAAGCCAATAGATGAAAACTAGAAATGTTTCTTTATCAATTATCAATTACCAAAAGTGAGTTATTAGTTGATAAGGGTTAGAGTAATTGAATTAAAAATATATTGAAAATTATTTATTGATGTCAAAGATGATATTATAATGGATAGAAAACTAAATAAGGAACCATTGAAAGGCAATATATAAATTTTACGTCAGTCTTCAACTAAACAAATTTGTAAAAAAATGGTTAATGATATAACATATTTAAAAAATAAACTACCTCAAAAAACCATTACTTATCCTTATCAAGATATTTCTAGAACAAAATATGTACCTTTTCAAGGGAATAATTCTCAATCACAAGCTCCTCAACAAAAGCTTGCCTTGAAAACTCCTCTAAAACCAAATATAAATCCACTTGTGAATACCATTTTAGAAATGGAAGAAATATTTAGGTATGAAGAAGTTGAAGGATAAAATGAAATATAAAATATATATCCTCAAGAATGTGAAGTTAAATAACCTGGTGGAAACTCCACAAATGTATTCTTAGAATATAACTCATATGAAGATGATTATGAAGATAATGATGGAGACATGAATAATCAATCATTTGCGATATTCACAAGAGCTCATAATCATAAAAAACAACAAAGTGATGGACAAGAAGAATATATGAAATTAATTTTTCCATGAGGAACACTACCTCATGTTCATATGAAGGGAAAATAATCAATGTCTAAAATAAGTGAGTCTTCCCTGACTAATATTGTTGGTTATTCAAATATTACTCCTCTTATAAATAATAATTTTAATTTATCTCATCCTATAGAATGGTCCTCATCTACTAGAAAAAATTCCTTTGATATAATTAAACATGTCAATAAAACTAAAATTTAGATATTACAAGCTAAATATTTGAGAGCATATCCATACCAGCTAGATAGACTAGTAGAATTTATCAAATTGAAAATCCCACTCAAAATAATGCCAATGCCAAAGGAATATTAGTCACTCTGCCTTATTCCAATCTTATAAATTCCTTGGCCGTAGTAACTTCCAAGTATAATAAGGCTGATTATTTTTACGTTTTCTTATTCCTTAAGGAATGTAAAGTTAGTAATTATAAAATTGCCATATAATATTTAGATAACATAAATATCAACAAAGTTTTTCATGCCCTTGGCTTAAATTGTAAGAAAAAAATTCGGTCGGTGTTACTTAATGGAAGTAAAATAAGTTCCACTTATTGGCCAAATAAAAGGTTCCTAAGTTACCTCAACTTCTTTTCCTTAGAAGAGGATTAAAATTAGCATTCTAGTAGCTGACATCCCGATAGCCTATGGCATTCTTTTAGGGATAAACTTCTATAGTGAAGTTGGTGGTGAAATTCAATCAAACTTGTCACATGTAATGATCCAAATCAAAGGAGTAAAATAATGCCTTGAATGAGAATTGAAAATAAAATAGACAACATAAAAAAGTAGATGATCCTAGGGAAAATATCTTGTATGAAGATGCAGGTATATTTAATTATTTGTTAATGTCATAAAATTATTTGGATGTGCTAGAAATCATGGAAATTGATCCCTATGAAGTCTAGATGTTATAATTCAATGGTAGTTTCTCTTAAAATGGATGTATTTCTAGAATTTTTCTAATATCCTTAAGTAATAAAATATTTCCTTTCTCTTACAAATTGTAGATTGAGTTTACTAACAATACCATAGAGTATGAATCACTCTTACTTGGATTACAAGTTGTATAAGAAATAGGTATTAAAGTTTAGAAAGTTTTGGGTGATGTAGAACTAGTTGTAAATCATATCAAATGCTAATATCATGTAAATAATATCCATTTGGGATATTACATAAACAAATTCTAGGATAATATAGAAAGTTTTGAGGCATTCACTATTCATGACATCCCAGGAGAAAATAATTCCAAATTTGGCATGCTTGTAGTGTTGGCTTCATTGTTGATTCCACATAAAGAAGTTGGCATAAATAAATACATAATTGAATTGGTATATTGACTCAATGTACTAGATAATTAAAAAAATTGGTACATATTTAATGATTATCAATAAATCATTTTATTTCTTGAAAAAGTTGATGTTTTTAGAAATTTGTATTTCAAAGGAAGTGATTCATCATATAGAGAATCTTCATCTCAAAATTAGAAAAAATGAATTACTGAAGAACAAAATGAAGAATTAATAATCAAACTAAAAAATAATAAGAGACCCAAAGGCTTGGTTATGTTGGAATAACTTTTTGATAAACATGATAAGTTCATCAAAAAGAATATGCAGAAAGATTCCCTCACTTCAGTAGACTGAAAAAGTGAACATTAGTTATGAAGAAAAACCCAAACTAGTTAACATTGGGAATTGTTGTTCACTAGAAGAAAATATAAAATTTATCATCTTACTTTGAAAATATAAACATTCTTGAATATCTGTATGAATATCTAAAATATTTTCATTTGAAATAAATGTAACATATAGTACCTCTAAAACTTGATGCTAAACCAAAAATAGAGATAATATAATCCAAATATTTTAGGAACCATTTTTATAGAAATTCGAGAGTTCTTAAATGCACATATTATTTTACCTAGTCATCATTCAAATTGGATTTCCAATATAGTATCAGTTTGTAGAAAGAATGGATAAATCAGGATTTGTGTTGATTTTAGAAATTTTAATCAAACCTCTCTCAAAGATAATTATCCATTGACCATTATAGATCAAGTCCTTCAATAAGTTATATGTTCATAAATGCTATCAATGTTGGATGGTTTCTTAGGTTATAATCAAATTGAGGTTGACAAAGAATATCAACATAAAATATCTTTCACAACCCCATGGTGCACTTTTGCATATTGATGAATACCATTTGGCTTGACTAATGTGAGACATACATTCTAAAGGGCCATGTATATCATATTTAAATATCTAAATAAAAATATAATTTTGGGGTACTTATATAACCTAATAGTGTTTTCAAAAAATAAATAAGATCACTATGAACACCTTGAGAAGGTATTAAAAAAATGTTAACTACATGGTATTTCTCTCAACCCTAAAAAATATATTTATAAAATGACTGAAGGGAAAATTATTTCAAAATAAGGGATCAAGATTGATCTAGAAAGATTTTAAACAATATAAAAATTATCCTTGACAAATAGTAAACCAATTTTGCATTCATTCTTTGGAAAAGTGAATTTATTAAGGAGATTTGTTACTAATTTTTAATAACTCACCAAACATATTGATGATATGATGAAAGAAAACCCCTCCTTAAAATGGTATAATTATGTCAAAGAGGCATTCAATAAAATAAAAGCTATTACTACTCGTACACTACCTCTGGTTTGTCTATACATCAAAAAAAGTCATCATTTATTGTTATGCCTCATAACATACTCTCTCGACCATTTTGATTCATAATAATGTTGAATATATTGAATCTCTTATCGATTTCATGATTTGTAATATGAAATCTATGAATTGAAATATTACCCAATGGATAAGCATATATACATAGTTATAAAAGCTAGTATATAGTTCAAATATTATATTCTAAATTCACATTCCATTGTGATGATGCCAAGTACAATAGTGAGATCTATTTTGACTCAACAAAAGACAAGATCTAAGAGGGGTAACTAGATAGCTAAGTTTTAGGAATATGACCTCAAAATCAAGCCTAAAAAATTGGTTGAAGGAAAATTATTATGTCATCTCATAATATAAAAAATAGATTCTCAGCTAATCTCTATGATAGATTTTGGTGATCAAAGCCAAAAAAATCTTCCTTTTGTCCTTTTGTAGATTATACTAATGACTAGTTTATAAATATTTATAAATTTCTAACATATAGAAAATGTTTGTCTCCTTTTTGTACTAAACAATACACAACACTCAAGTTTAAGGTTAAAATACATAATATAAGATTATATGTTGTTCAAAAAGTATATTGATGGATTTTTCTTGAGGTGTGTTGACAATGAACAATATAATAATCTCTTACAAGACTTTCATGATCAATCTTGTGGGAGACACTTTTATACTTTAGAAACAAATTACAATATATTAAGCACTCACTACTATTGGCATATATTATTCAAAGACTCATAAGTGGGTAAGGAAATGTGAATAATTCCAATAATTTATTGGATGAACAAAATTTTCAACATTTCTTCTTGAGCCAATAGTGATATAAGAACCTTTCCAACAATGGGGATTATATTTTATATGAACTATGAATCATCATTTGAGTGTGATACAAACACATGTTATTACTACTATAAATTATTTAACCAAATGGGTAGAAGCCATCCTAATTTAAAAAATAACTTTAAAATTTGTTTGTAATTTCATCAAGGAGAATATCTTAATGAGATATAGTGTTCCACAGAAGACTTTAACATATAGTGCCTCAAATTTTTCTTCATCAAAATTGATTGAATTTTTTTTATGGTTTGTTGGAAGCATAATGAGTGAGATTGGGGGTGAATCAATATTCAAAACCTTTCATATAATTACACTTAATCAATCATGAACCATTCAAACAAACATATGGATCAAACAAACATAAGCAACTATCCACATAAGCATGAAACACAAGAGCACATCACATATGTGGGAAAACCTTAGGGGGAATAAAACCCAATAATATATAAAAATGTAATATAGTCTTATAAGACAAAAAAATATATTTAGTGAATTACCAACTCCACATGGAGTACCAACCCCAACTAGCCAAGCATCCATTTGACTAGACTTTAGCAAGTACCCAGTTACAAGGAGGCACCAATCCACTAGTTGACTCAGCACCAAATCAGACACCTAATTTATTTGATCATATCTAGAAAAATATTTTTCTCAACAAAAATATTATGACCACCTCTTCAACTCTTCACATTCTTATCCCTCTCAAACTGCATTATAGGCCACTTTGTTTAACTAGGACTCTTCAAGACTGATTAGGTCATATGACCTTGATATTCATACTCAAATCTCCTATTATATATTCATTATAGTTTATACAAACCCATGTGATGGTCTAAAATTCATGCTTATGTTCTCCAATCTTATTTTTCATTAACTTCCTCTAAGCATACTTAAATAAACCTAAATTGCCTTATATTTATATAAGCCTCTTGCTCATATACCTCTTGGTAAGACACACACACTTACCCACTTATATTGGCCACAAGATATACCTTAGTACATGTTAAAATTAATAATAAATCATTACATTAGGTTGGTCATAACTCAAATATACCAAATCCTTCTTTAAGTCTCATGGAGACCTAATTCTATTAGTCTTACTTTAGGACACACTACCTTATGACCCCTTGGAACACTCTATACCTATATAAATGGAACAAAATTTTCATACAATAATAAATAGGCCTTATCCAACATCATCTAATCACCATGACACTTTTTAGGTCCAACCACCACTTTAAACACTCCATTAGCACTATTCACATTAGGCCTTTGAACACACATAAAAGTATATCTTGAATAAATGAAGATAAGACATAATTTTTACACAAAAACATGCTAATAAATCAATTATAAATAATATACATGACATCAAAAATATCACCATATGCATTATACACTTCCATTCGAGAGATAAGGGTTCAAGAACACCTATGCAACTCACTCACTTAGAACTGGCAGTTTTCCATAAAGACCAATCATGGTGAATTTGAACTCCAACACATATGTATACACATTTTCAAATACTCCTAATGTATTCAAAATATTTTATGACATATTCATAAAAACATTAAATAGAAAAACCATATGACCTTATCTCACACAGTCTTGCCTGAACCAGACAATCCATTTTGGCTTCAAAATTTCAACATCTTAAAATAAATTCCAAGATTTCAAAATAATTAATAGGACTTTCAATTCACAAGGAACAACACCATTCACTACATTTCATCACTCTTTCATGAAAACACACCAAAAACCAACTTCTCACATTGTTTAGGTTTTACATGGTTTGTAACATTAGGACTATTAGTGATTAGCCTACATGGATCACAAACTTAGATAAATTAAGGACTATAACGTGTAAATAAACCTTCATATACATGAAACATGATTATTTACCTTTTTCATCCATATATTTCCTTACCATGTCCAATGCAACATTTGACTTCTACAATAACTTCTTCAAAAACAAGCCTGTAACTCAACATTTTCTCTCTCCTCTCACTAAATAATAGAACCTAGAGGTACCTAAGAGAGTTCAATACAATATCCAATAGCTTACCTAAGAATAATAATCCATTCTTGCTACTTTTGATCAACATCTTTAACATTTGGTCCTTATTAGGGCTCTAAGAGGGTTTAAACATGTCTACAACGTTAACAATCATTCATAAAGCATGTCCCCCTCAATTCAAAAACTAATGCCTATAATTTTGATTTAGTACCCTTCCCAATCTACCATGAAATACCTATGTTCCTATGTATAGGTTTGATAACTTAATGAGAACAAGAAAATCCTTCTTGGGTTGACAACCCTTCATTTTGTGAACTTAAGAGACCTCCAAATAACTTTTCATGCCTTTTCCCTCACACTATGACATCAAAATTCATAAAAAAAACTTGACTCACCTTTTTCAATTCTCACCTACACACACTTTCCTTAGAAACTAATCTTGGTACCCCATTAGGCTATACTCTCTCTCTCTCTCTCTCTCTCTCTCTCTCTTCTCTCTCTCTCTCTCTCTCTCTCTCTCTCTCTCTCTCTCTCTCTCTCTCTCTCTCTCTCTCTCTCTCTCTCTCTCTCTCTCTCTCTCTCTCTCTCTCTCTCTCTCTCTCTCTCTCTCTCTCTCTCTCTCTCTCTCTCTCTCTCTCTCTCTCTCTACACCATAGTCTTCATACCTTACTAGGCCTTAAACTAACCTTCATGCCTCTTTTAATGCTCTCAACACCTCACTAGCATGCTCAACATATCACTTTCATGTCATACAACCTATCCCATGCTTAAATACTACCATAAATCCTTCACATGCCTTAAAAATATATCATGATACCTCATTAGGCCAGGTAGGGTTTAAGAGAGGTCAAGATACAAACTTAGACTAAAGGTCCTACCCATCTAGTCTCATCTTAAAACTCTCATGAGTCTTCCAATAACTTACACACATGTTCAAAAAACCTCATAGAACCACTCATTCTTATGTGAGATCATCTCACCAATCCACCATGCTCAAACCTTTTCACAAGGTTTATTAATGCCATGACTAGGCCTAGACTACTTAAGCACTTGATACCTTGACCTATTCCTTCCATGTCACGACCTCAACAAAACATCAACAAAATAGGTATAATACATTACACCTCACTCATATCACTACACCATTCTTTTTCTAATGACAACAATCTTTCATAGCCTCATATAGACTTAAAACCATATGACCAAGTATCATATGACTTGACATCTCTCTTCCATGCACCTAAACACCTTTGACACCTTGACCTATGACTTCATGCAACCATAAAACATTAGCTGACTTTAAATTCTATTTTTCCTTCAAATTCTCTCTTACCTTCAAATGCATCTTGTCACATGGATTCTTATGCAGACATTAGTTATCTTCAAATATCTTCCATGATTTGTACCTTCCATGCTCACACCACTTATAAAAATAATCATCAAGGCAACCCTCTTATGTTCCTTAACATATCACATACTACCATCTATCCTTAATCACCTTTGACATCAAAATTGATAGTAAAATCTTGACATGATACATATTTAACATCAATGACTATTATGCCTTTGCATGATGCACCCTTTTGACATAAATGACAACAACATTCCAACAAACTCCCCCTTTGTCATTGATGAAAAACACACTACAACTTGATCATTCTCATCTCCCCATTCTAGTCTTTCTACCCCTTTGACATTAATGATAAAGGGTCTTCCACAAACTTCCATCTAAACCTTGGACCTCAAAAAACCATGATTCTTGTGACTTATACATTACTAACTTGACACTTAAAAACATAGAGATAAAAATATCCCCATAAGATGATGCTTTTTCTCATAGACACTAGATGATAGCCACTCTAAAAAATTGATCATTCTCTCAAAAAGATACATCTCCCTTTGGTATTTATTCTTTGAGAACTAATTCTTTTCTCAAATAAACATGATCAAAACGTGTAACATCTAGAATATTTCCTTCTTGAAACAAAATCTCTACACTCAAAATATGAAGTATTATAGGAACATTCTACCACTTAATTCATGTATACCTCCTTCAAATGAACTTAGATCACAAGACCACTCACCTTGTCCATCACATGACTGGTATGACTCAAACCTTTGATCACACACTAGGTCATCATATTTTTGACATCAATTAAAGAATTAGGGACTCCCCCTTTATCTTCATAGCTTGAGCTAACCACATGAGTAATTAGGACTCTCAAAACTATCATCATCTTCCTTCAAATATTTTGATACCAAAACCAAATATTAACACAAATCAACTTTAGTTATCAAGTGATAGAATCACAAATAGATACTTGATTACCTCACATATACCAATTGACTACTTTTTGACCTCAAAATATTGATGTCAACCTTATATCTCTCACCATGATACCTGATAACTTCAAACCTTAGATCTACCAAGCTCCCTAAACTCTCAGACTACACACAACAATGCAAAAGGAAATCTTAAAATGAATCATGGACAAAATTTTCCATTCCATATCATGGCTCCTCATGAACTGATATTCAAAAAAAATTCTCATAATAACCAAAATACATTTCACTTTGTCATATACACACAATATATAGAGAACATAACTCATAACTTGCATACATATAACTTGGAATCCTCTCAAAATGAATCCTTCTTTGACTTCAAACTCATGCTTCTATAGATATATGAGTGTCTCCATGAAGCTTAATGGAGTCATCCCTTTTCATAGGTCACTAAAACACCATGAACTAAAGATATTCCCATATCTCTGATCCATTATTCTCAACTGTCTTACAATCATGATACTAATTGTCCCTATTTATAATCCACTTAGGCTTCACTAAATCATTTGACTCATCCTTCCTCTTCTCTTTGACTACCTTGTCAATATATGTAGATAACACATGTTATTTACATTATTTCACATCTAATCCTTGCTCTTCCTCAAAAAATAGCCCATTTTGACTAGTAGACTGATCATGACTCACCTTGACTATCTTTGGGTTTCATACAAATGTTTGAGCCTTATCATGCACTCTAGGAGCTCCACGTATCTTGTTATGTCGTGAGGGCCTTATAAATCTATTAGGATAGAATCTTAAAATGTGTCCCACATTATGATAATTTTATCAAACAACATTAATATTATTACCTCTTAATTGATCACTCTTTCTCCCATGGTCCCATGACAACTCATCCCTTGAGACCATTTTACAATCACTTGCTTTATGACCAAAGATATGATAATAAAAATAATAATCATTGAAAGAATTATAATACCTCATTGCATTGGGATGAAAAATTGGTCTCTTCATTATTGATTTTCATGTTGGTTCTCTTAACATTTTCTAGCTTCTCACACTATTTCTTAAAATTGCTCATCTTGACTATGAGTTGCTCATGCTCAAGCTTCAAATAATCTAGCTTTATCTCTAATTGATCATACTCAACTTATTTTGATCTAAACTTTGTATTGACACCTTATAAATAATTATTGATATCCTCGATGATATTCTCATCCCTTCTATCTTATTTGACCTAGTCACTCTTCAAAGTACATATATGTTCCTTAAGACCCTCGAACATAGATCTCAACTCATACTTCATCTTCTTTTGGTGCTTCAAATCATCTAGGGCACTTATGAGCACGACTTCATGATCTACTTTAGCTTCTCCTTCTTCACTCTCATAGTAGACTTCTTCATCATATATGTTGTTTTCTTCCTTGGTGTAACTTGATTTTTTAGCCAAGAGAAGAATTGAATTACCAAGTTGATCAACATAGTCATCATCATCATCATCATCATCATCATCATCAAAAATATTATTATCACTTACCTCAAATGACTTCTTGCATTCAAACTTCTTCAACATCTCTCTTAAATACTTAGCTTATGAAATTAATTGATCTTCATTGCTATCATGATAAACACTATCATCATCATAATACATCCTTGCACTTCTAAGATCTCCTTTAGGCTATTAGGCCTACTTAAAAGGACCTATTATAATATTGATTATTGGAAGAATAGTGAATTAGAGGGGGGGTGAGTTATTCTTCAAAAACTTTCATCTAATTACACTTAATCAATCATGAACCATTCAAATAAACATATAGATCTAGCAATCATAAGTAACTATCCATACAAGCATGAAACACAATAACACATCACATATGTGGGAAAGCCTCAAGAAGAAGAAAACCCACTGATCTATATTAGTGTACTATATTCTTATAAGATAAAAATCACATTTAGTGAAGCACTAACTCCACATGGAGTACCAACCCCAACTAGCTAAGTACCCACTTGACTAGGCTTTAACAATCACCCACTTGTAAGGAGGAACCAACCTCCTAGATGACATAGCACCAACTGAGCCACATAATTTATTTTATCACATTTAGAAAACTATGTTTCTCAACCAATATATGATTACCACTTCTTCAACTCTTCACACTCTTATCCCTCTGAAACTGACTTCTAGGCCTCTTCATTCAACTAGGTATCTTCAAGACTAATTAGGTCATATGACCTTGATATTCATACTCATACCTATTTTTATATATTCATGATATTTTATATACATAATTTTGTTGGCATATAGTACCTCCTTCTATTATTCAATCTTTTTTTTTTAATTTGCCTCCTCTAAGCATACTTAAATAGGCCTAAAATGCCTTGTATTTATACAAGCCTCTTATTCATACACCTCTTGGTTAGCCACACAAACTCTCCCACTTATATTAGCTACAAAATAATACTTATTACACATTAAAATTAATAATAAATCATTACATTAGTTTTTCCATAACTCAAATAGACCAAATCCTTCTTTTGGTCTCATGGAGACCTAATTCCATTAGGTCTACTTTAGGACACGTTACCTTATGACCCCTTGGAACACTTTCAACTCCATACATGGAAAAAAAATTAATAAAAAAATAAAATAGGCCTTATCCAACATCTTATGATCACCATGACGCTCTTTAGGTCCAACCATCACTTGAAACACTCCATTAGCACTATTCACATTAGGCCCCTCAACACACAAAAAATTGTCTTGAACAACTGAAGATAATACATCATTTTACACACAAAAATGATAATAAATAACTT
The DNA here is from genome assembly GCA_037957365.1 of Torreya grandis. Classification (NCBI taxonomy): domain Eukaryota; kingdom Viridiplantae; phylum Streptophyta; class Pinopsida; order Cupressales; family Taxaceae; genus Torreya; species Torreya grandis. The sequence continues at coordinate 180,986 of JARHVA010009537.1, forward strand.
ATAAATAATATAAATTGCCTAAAAAATATCACCATATGAATTAGACACTTCCATTTAGGAGATAAGGGCTCAAGAACACCTTTGTAACTCACTCACTCAGAACTGTCAGTTTTCCTCAAAGACCATTCATGGTGATTTTAAACTCTAAAACCTACGTATACACATTTTAAAAAAATCATTATTAATTAAAAATATTCTATTACATATTAAAAATAACCTCAAACACAAAAACCATAGTCTCTAATATCAAACATATGTCTTGCAAACTAATTTCCTGGCCTTATCTCACATAGTCTTGTTTTAACCAGACAAGCCATTTTGGCTTTAAATTTTCAACACCTTACACTAACTTAAAATATTTTAAAAATCATTAAAAATACTTTAAATTCACAAAAAAAAACACCATGCACTACATTTCATCACTATTTCATGAAAACACACCAAAAACCAAGTTCTCACATTGTTTGGGGTTTGCACTATTTGCACCATTAGGCCTGCTAGCAACTTGCCTACTTGGATCACCAAATTATATAAATTAAGGACTAGAACCTATCCATAAATTTTTTTTTTACATGAAACATGAGTCTCTACCTTCTTCCTCCATCCATTTTCTTTCCATGTCCAATGCAAATTTTGACTTCCATAGCAACTTCTTTAAAAACAAGCCTACAAATCAACATTTTCTCTCTCCTCTCTCTAACCAATACCATAAAGAGGTACTTGGGAGAGTATAATATAATATCCAATATCTTACCCAATAATAATAATTCATTCTAGGCTATTTTGATCAACATCTTCAATATCAGGTCCTTATGAGGGTTCTAAGAGGGTTTAAACATGTCTGTAGTGTTAAAAATCATTAATAAAGAAAAACCCATCAATTCAAAAAAAATGTATATAATTATGAGTTAGTAACCTTCCCAATATACCATGAGATTATTATTTTCTAATTCAAAAAATTTATGAGCTAATGATCATAATAAAATCCTTCTCAGGTTGAGAACCCTTCATTGTGTACACTCGAGAGACCTCCAAACAACTTTTCATGCCTTTTCCTTCACACCATGACCTCATAATGCATGAAAAAACTTTAATAAACTTTTTAAATTATCATTTACTCATTATTTTCTTGGAAAATGATCCTTATACCCTATTAGGATACTCTCTCTCTCTCTACACCATAGTCTTCATACCTTATTAGGCCTTGAATTGACCTTCATGCCTCTTTCCATGATATCAAAACCTCATTATCATGATAAAAATATAAATTTCATGCCATAAAAAATTTATCATGATTAAATAATACCATACATCCTTCACATGCCTTGAAAATAGATCATGATACCTCATTACGCTAGGTAGTTTTTAAGAGAGGTCTACATTCAAACCTCGACTGAAGGTCCTACCCATGTATTCTCAATTCAAAACTATAATGAGTGTTTAAATGCCTAAAATAAATGATAAAATAACCTCATAAAACCACTAATTCATGTGTACACACATCTCACCAATCCACTATAGACACCTAAATCTAACCACCGATAACCTCCAATTAGGCTTTTGACAATTTCCACTTAAAATAAACAATTTGGCCTAAAAACACTAAAGCACATTAAAATATTTGAACCTAATATATTCAAGAGATGATTATAGCTAGGATATCCCTAAATGAGGCAATACAATTTATGGGCTAGATAACTTTGACCAGATCATTTCAAGTCAAAATGCCAATTTTGCACCTAGGTGCTCTAGATTGCTCTTTTCTGTCAAATCTCTTGCACAAGACACGTGCCTTCATTATTTGTTGTTGGTAATATCATAAATGGTAATATTATTCTAATGTATCTAACATTTATTTAAAATTCTAATCCAGTCAAATTTTGGACCAATAATGAGGCATTCTGATCAATCTGAGTAATTTGTACATAAAGTGCTTAAACATGCTTAAGAGCTAATTAATCCAAATCAGGGCCTGATCAAGGATTCCATGGAAACTTTTTGAATACTTGTTTTTAGAAATAAATATTTAAAATCCACAACATTAGGTGACCTAATTTCTTGGGAAGACATCCCTAGGCCATAAATGCCACAAATATCAAGATTGATGCCTCTCATGCTTCATCAAAGCCCTCCATGTCTCTTAATTGTTCCTCTATCCAAAATATTGATGATCTTATTTATCAATTTTAATTTTAAAATTTAATTAATCCTCAACCACACATCTCAATCTCAAGATGGATGGTTCAAGTTGATTCTAGACATTCTCAAAAATCTATAAATAGAGAGGCCATGAACATCATTTAGAAGACATGATTATGCAAAGTTATAATACAGGATTGGTTATAAAAGTTTCATGAAACTAGTGTTACCATGCCAAATTGATTCCAAGCCAAGCCCCAAGCCAAAGGTGCTAAGGAGAGATAGAGGTAGTCAAGCTTCCATTAGCAAGGACTTCATGAACGCAAGCTAATCAAGCCACTACAACAAGCATTTTGGAGCATCAAAGGGAGGTAAAAGAAGGTTTCTTTTGCCATTTAGTTGTGTGTTTTATTCATTCTTGTTAACTAATCTTTCCATAGTGTCTAGGCCTAGAGATGTTATACTAGTTAATATGTTTCTTTCATTTTATTTTCATTTTAAAACTAACACATACTAACCATCCTCTCTTGAGTCAAATTCCTAGATCACATAATGGCATGCATGATGGGACCAGATGCATCCCACACATGAAGAAGATAATTATGAAAATTTAAAATATTCATTTGGATCATTAAAACTCTTGAAATTTGATTTTCTAACTTTGTTTTTCCATTTTTATTTATCACGGGTTTAACAGTAACCAACGTTAGTTAGTAAAACCATCATCAGTTATAGAATTGACATCGGTCACTATGTTTTTCTTAAAACACAAACCCGAGAGCTCTTTTTTTGAAGTTAATTGTTTCAAACCCAAAATAGCTTCGAGGCTAAAGGACATGTTAATATTTTGTTGTAAGACCAAGCTTAATATTTGCTAGAAACATGTTTAGATCACTTTTTGCATGTTTAAAAAAGAATTAAAAACATTATTTTGGTGATTAAAGTAACATTTAAGGTGCTTAAATAAGTTTTTCTAACATTAGTTTTCAAATTTACAACTAAGACCAAGGGGTCAAATTAACACCACCTCATTTTTTGAATTTGGGCTTAAAATTGAAGACACTTGTCATTTTTGTCTTCAATAGTTGTTTGATCTAATTTTGTTTGGAAAAAAGAGGGATGCCATGTGTATGCTCTTCAATTTGTCCCATTTCGAGAACCCTTGGAATCAAAAGAGCCATTCCTTTTACAAATAGGCTATTCCAAGATTTAGAAATAAAGTCATCTAATGCACTCCCCAAAAAATAATCAAAGTTTGGGTGACCTTGAAAATGACCCTAAAGTATTTTTATTTTATGTTTTCTTTTTTCCTTACGCAAAATTGACATGTGAGGGGGACTTCATCACCTCCCATGAGTTATTTAGGGAATATTTGACCCAATGTTTCATCTCTTGGAAATGACTTCACTTACTCCTTCTAAGTTACACATGAGACGTATCTACATTTGGACATTGCACTACATTGAGTGAAAAGTAGGATGTAGTGGTTGTAAAAAGGACTAGACATTTTTACAACTAGTCAATACCATGGTCACCCAATTTTTATGCTTTTTTTTGCATAATTTAACATGAAATTCATCATGCAATTGATTCCCCTAGAAATGTTCAAAAGCTTGCTATTTTAGTCAAACCCACATTTCCATACCCTTGCTAGAATTTGGATGATTATACTTAGTGTATTTTTGGATCATTTTCTCATTTGGTATGTTTTGAGACTAAAAATTATTTGTTTGTTTATAAACCATGTCCAAACCACTTTGTTTATATGTCACTCTTTTATCTAAAGAGGTGTTATGCTAGCCATTTTACACCACATTTGTGCCTTGAAATTTTTCCTAAACTTATTTGTGTGTGTGTGATTTGAGTTGCAGAGGGTAGTGTTACATTGCCAAAATCATATCAAACCATTTTTCCTTTGAGTCTTTGAAACATATCATGATCACAGCATTCAATCATGCTTATGTCATTAGGCTACTCAATTTGTTTCAAAACTAGTTTACCTTGTATCAAAAACCATTGTTTCAAACCATTTTATTTATATCATTTAGACCTTTGTCTTGTGTTGTCATGTTGTCCAATCTTGTCTAGCTTGTTTGGTCAAATCCTAGTTTTAAATGTTGAGTTTTCAATTAGCCTTGTCAATTTTGGATTCAAAAATTGATTGATTTTTATTTAGGCTTTAATTCATGAGGTTGATACACAGATCTTTCTCTTTTGGGTTGCATAACTTTGGTTAATTGATTACCCAAATTTGAAAACTATTGATGGTTTGTTTGTTTAATGCCTATCCTCATCATTGTTTTTACCTTTATTTGAGGTAAAAACCTTTCTTCAAAAATCCTTTTACCTCATGCCTTATTCCAACTGATCATGATTATGTTTGATTATGTGTGTTGGTTTATGCCAAAGTTGTTTCTAAACTTGTTAGATTAAATCAAATCACATCATCCTTTGTTCCAAGTCTAGATTTTGATTATGTTCAACCAAAATTCCTAGCATATTCCTATTTGTTTGAACCTATCTTTTGAATCTACATTTGGACAAAATACCTAGTAACTCAACTTTTCCCTTTCCTAGTTTAGACTTTGTTTGGAACATTTTGACCTAGACCTTTGACATGATAGTTTTGCCAGTTATTATTAAGACACTTGAACTTTTGTGCATATAACATTTGACATTAAAAATTTGATGTTAGACTATTTTATGAAAAGTCTTATCACAAACCATTTTGGAGATACAACTCCCATTTTATACCATATTGGAGATACAGCCCCACCTTTTGACCAAGTTAGACTAAACTTGAACCATTTGTCCTTTGGACATAGTTTTTTAGAGTTTGTAAAACTCTAAGCCTTTTTGTTTTAGATCTTTCATAATTTACATGGATATGTCTCGCTACACTTATAATTGAGTCATGTAAAATCTAACTTATGACATAATAGCCACACAAATTCCCACTAGGAACCCCTATAAAGAAATTTTTCTAAGGAATTTTATTATTCTCCCTGCAATACTCCATATGGGGAACATAGTCAAAATCCACAAAATCTAAATTGAAACCTTGATTGGCATAAAGAGGCTTGTGAGGAGGAATTTGAAGACCAGATTATAGATAATTTTGTTTGGGATATGGATCCATACCCTGTTTGTAATAATTAGTACATGAAACATAGTCAAGAACTAGCTTATGAGCCAACTCACGACTGGGATGATATGGTTTATCAAGTCTTATTTTTATTGTGTAAGAAATCAAGTTCTATGACACTTTTTTGTTATCTAATCATTGAATACCCCTAACCCTCCTTTGGATTATATGATCTATCAAGCTCTACAATATCTAAGGAATATCATTACCATTCTTATACCTACTCCTTTAGCTTTTGTGAGCAATCAAGCTCCACAACACCCCTTCATCATTCTAAGACCTAGTCCTTTGGCTTGTGTAAGAAATCAAGCCCCATAATTTCCTATCATTACCATTTTAAGACTTTATGCTTTTTCTCATATAAATAGTCATGATCCCCAATGCCCTACCATTATCCAACTGTAGGTCATTCCTCATCCAGTACCAATCCCATCCAAACCTCAACCCATCCAATCATTTAAAGACCAAGCTATGTTCAAAACTAGTATTTTTCAACTCATTGGAAACTAAGGACAAGATAACCAACCAATCTAAAATGTTTTTTTCGTATCAACCATTTATCATAAGTCAACCTGTGATAAATTTCCTATTGATCCTATACCAATTGTCAATGAGTCTCACTATGATGAGCCAATATTTTTTGAGTCACTTCTTAATGATTATAACCACCTTTGGGAAAATTATTACCTCAACCATGTGCCTATTTTCCAATAACCTCCTATTGACAAACTAGTCTCTAAAGAGTTGTCTCTTGACCTATTTCCCATCTTAGAAGAGTCCCACTCTAAGAAACCAATCTTTGTGGATCCCATTATGTCATCACAGGTTATTACTTGTCAAAAACCAAATATTCAAAAAGGCATAATTGTAATAGAGTACCCATTAGATGAAGATTCAGAGTTAGAGTTATGTTTTATTCTTGAACTGACATCAGATTTACCATTAGAATCTAAATCCACATCAATCTCAACATCAGATTTTGAGTCCCTTGAATTAGAATCAAATTCAAAAGAAGAATATGTTTATGGATATTACAATATTAGTTATGCATGCCTCACAAATTAGTTTGAATACATTTGTGATCCTTTTATAGTTTTTGAGGATGAGTACTTCAACATCGACACAAGTTCTCTTACTATCTTCTATGAGGATTATGTAGCCTCTATCCATTCCATTACTATTTCACAAGCCATTACCATCAGCCAAAATATCCATATTATTAACATTCCATCTCGCACAAGTGTTGATTGGGATTGACAAAATCATTCTTTTTGAATTGTATCCATGGTGATATAGTAGTTGATGAAGAGTAAGGAGGCCAAGACAACATTCATATAGCAAAAGAACACTCTCATAGTGAAACTTTTTTGGAAGTGCTAGAAGATAATCAAAGTCAAAAGCCAATGTTCATTAGTGAATCCTTCTCGAAGGTGATATAAGACAATTAAGACAAATTCATTGGTGAAAACCTCACTGAGGCACCAATAGTTGAGTATAAAGTTCTTCACTATTGAATGAAGAAAAAATCCAATATCAAATCAAAATATCTACCTATCTATAGCTTAATCAGATGATAGCTACTCTCAGGCCCAAACAACATAAAAATATGATGTCTTATCGAGAGAAAAAGCCTTTGGCCCCACCATAACCAAAGTTATGTTGAATCTAACATCAACAAAATTACATGTGATTGAAAATCTTGATCTTCATTGGTTTCCCCACTATTATACATTCCATTATCATTTTCCATTCCATCTCCTAATTAAACCTACCATCCATTATTTGTCCTTATTTACTATCCATGGTCATACTTTCCTTTGTAGAGGATAAAAATATACCTTGTCTCAACACTTGAAGGAATCAAAATCAATGACTAACGAAGATCACAACAACATTCTCAAAATTTATATCTATATTGAGTTCTTGATAGAGTAGCTATACAAATGAGGTGTGGGCTAGAAATTGACATGATTGAGTAATCTATTTGTATCATTTGTTGATTAGGATGTACATCTCCCCATCAATAGGAAAAACATAATTAAAAACCACACCCAGGCCAAAAACATGTACCATACCATTTCATTGCCATGCCATTACTTTTGTTACATATCCATTTACCATTATCAAAGATCCCAGCCATTTACCCCATCACCTGGGGGCAAACCCTCTTACCATTTTATCTAATCTATCCAACCAACTATTATCCTAAAGTAATGCCCTTCCATCCTATCATTCTATTCCTATCTAGACCAAAGCCTATTTTTACTCATAGTACCCAATCTTATTTTGATCTTGCTTATTTTGGTTCTTCCTACACTTTTGTGAGAAGATTCCAATAAAGTTTCAAAAGTCAATCAAATTCATGTTTACAATGACAATCTATGAAATTAGTGTGATAGTTTATCTAGCAAGATATATTTCATTTTACATCTTGTATCAAGCTTATTTATGTGATCCTAATTATAACCACCTATGGGCAAATCAATGTCTCACCAGTCTTGCTACTAATTATAATCACCTATGGGAAAATTAGTATAATTAACCTATGTCATTGTATCCTAGTTATAAATATATATGGGCAAACTAGGGGCAACACTTGTTTATTATGCATTGACACATCACCTTACCATTACTATTTTCATTTGATTGACCATTTGCCAGATTTGAGAACTTTTTGGGACCTAATTAATTTTTCTCTACCTTTTGTGTGGATGGAATTAATATGACTTGAGGTCATTTTAGGATTATGTAAGTCATGTTCAATTCATGTTGAGGTCACCTCATTCCCCCTTTCCATATGCTCTCACTATTTTGTGAGTAACCTAAGCCAAATGCTCTTATTGTTTTGTGATCAGGTATCTTGTCATTCTCTAATGAGTTAAGATACCTCAAAATTCCAAAAACATTCATAACATTTCAAAAATACTAGAAATATTTATCCTATCTAAGCCTAGTTAGTTATCCATGATCTGTCTTACTGGGGCATGGTCATTGTTATGATTCTTTCTTTTGCTTTTATTTTTAGGCTTTCTGTTTGTTTATTTTAGGTTGTTTGTTTGTTTATTTATTTGTTAATTCACTTGCTTGTTTGTTTTATTTTAGCATTGTTACCTCAATCATTCTATATGTGTTCATTGGGTGATTCTTTGAGCACATTATTCTTGAGTCCATCCATATTCATCAATTAACATTGTCATCATGGTTTTTATCATTGTTTCATTATTTTCAAGTGTTTATTGGATCAAGAGTCAGTCCTTATGCATATTTTGGCCAGGTCTTGATGGTGTTCTATCAAGAAGCCTACCATTACATGCTATAATAAAAACTAGCTTCAAAAAAGTCTACAATTAATGGAGCTACAAAATTTTCTCCTTGGCACCTTGGCAAATCCTCCCTTCCCACCTTTGATCAAATCAACCCATTGACCATTCTAGTGTTATCATTGGTAATAAGGATAAGTATCTCCTCATTGGTAGGTAAAATTGAGTCATTTATAATGATTAATATTATTCATGTATCCATCTCTTTCATCACTTTACATCTTCTCATATTTAATCTATATTCTAGGTTATATCCTTGAGTTATGCTTGCTAATCATCCCTAACTAGGGCACAACTATCTTTAACCAATCTAGGTCCTCTTAATAATTATAATAAACTATGGGTAAATAATTGTTTTTACTTTTATTCCTTATTATAACTACCTTTTGGAAATCAATAATCTTTTTAAATCAATACATGCAAACATTTTCTCATTTGGATGAATCTCAACCACAGGTTAATTCCACCTTTCTTCTTGTTTTTTTTCGAGGGACCATCCATCAATAAATTTAACAACCACACCCTTGAGGGGGAATCATCATAGGCTTCCAAAACACCATTTGGATCTTTGTTCTTTAGTCATCATTTTCTTTTTGGCATATAGGCCATCTCTCATTATTTGAGAATACATTGCTTTGCCTATGGTTCACAACATCTTCCCAAACTAGGGCAAACTGTAGACACCTAAATTTGGCCATCAATAACCTCCAACTAGGATTTTGACCAATTTCCACTTAAAATACATAATTTGGCCTAAAAACACTAAAGCACATTAAAAATTTCAAACCTAATATAGTCAAGAGCTGATTCTAGCCAGGGTATCCCTAAATGGGGCAATGTAATTTATGGGCCAACTAAATTTTATTAAATCATTTCAAATCAAAATGCCAATTTTACACCTAGGTGCTCTAGATTACTCTTTTATATCAAATCTCTTGTACTAGACATGTGCCTTTCTTATTTTTTTTGGTAATATCCTAAATGGGAATACGGTTCCAATGCATCTGACATTGACTTCCAATTCCAATCTAGTCAAATTTTGGACCAATAACAAGGCAGTCTAATCAATCTAAATAATTTTTACACAAAGTGCTTAAACATTATTAAGAGATAATTAATCTAAATCAGGGCCTAATCAATAATTTTATGTATTTTTAGAATTGAATATTGAATATATGCATCATCAGGTAACCTCATTTCTTGAAAAGACATCTCTAGGCCATAAATGCCATGAATATTAGGATTCATGCCTCCCACACCTCATCAAATTCCTCTATGCATCTTAATTTCTCCTCTATCCCAAATATTGATGAGCCTATTTATCAATTTTAATTGCAAAATTGAATTAATCGTCAACCACACATCTCAATCTCAAGATGGACAATTCAGGTTGATTCTAGACATTCTCAAAAATTTGTAAATAAAGAGGCCATAAACATCATTTATAAGACATGATTATGTAAAGTTATAATTCATGATTGGTTCTAAAAGCTTCATGAAACTATTGTTACCATGCCAAATTGATTCCAAGCCAAGCCAAGCCCCAAGCCAAATCTACCAAGGAGAGATGGAGGTAGCTAACCTTCCATTGCCAAGGACTTCATGAGCACAAGCTGAGAAAGCCACTACAAGTATTTTGGATAATCCAAAGGAGGTAAAATAAGGTTTCTTTTGAATTTTAGTTGTTTGTTTTATTCATGTTTTTTAACTAAGCTCTCCCTAATGTCTAGGCCTAGAGATGTTATGCTAGTTAGTGTGTTTCATTATATTTTTATTTTGAAACTAACACGATACTAACCATCTTCTCTTGAGAACCTATTGGGACCTAATTGGTTTTTCTCTACCTTTTGTGTGGATAGAATTACTATAACTTGAGGTCATTTTAGAGACTATGTAGGCTATGCTCAATTTAGTTGAGGTCACCTCAATCCCACTTTCCATACGCTCTCACCATTTTGTGAGAAACCTAAGCCAAACGCTCTCACCATTTTAAAAGTAGGTATCTTGTCATTCTATAATGAGTTATGATACCTCAAAATTCCAAAAAAAATCATAACTTTTAAAAAATACCAAAAAAAATTGTCCTATCTAAGCCTAGTTAGTTATCCTTGATCTGCCTTACTGGGACATGGTCATTGTTAGGATGTTTTCTTTTTCTTTTATTTTTAGGCTTTCTATTTGTTTGTTTTTTTTAAATTTTCTTGCATGTTTATTTTCTTTAAGTACTACTACCTTGACTCATTTTATATGTCTTCATTGGGTGATTCCTTGAGCACATTATTCTTGAGTCTATCCATATTCATCAATAAACATTGTCATCATGGTTTTTATCATTGGTGCATTATTTTTGAGTGTTTATTGGATCAGGAGTCAGACCTTACACATATTTTGGCCATGTTTTCATGGTGTTCTATCATGAATCCTACCATCACATGCTATAGAAAAAATTAGCTTTAGAAAGGTTTACAATCAATGGAGCTATAGAAGTTTCTCCTTGGCACCTTGGCAAATCCTCCCATCCCACCCTTGATCAAAACAACACATTAAACATTCTAGTTGTATCATTGGTAATAAGGATGAACATCTACTCATTGGTGGGTACAACTAAATCATTTCTAATGATTAATCTTATTCCTCTATCCATCTCTTTCATCACTTTACATGCGCTCATCTTTAATATGTATTCTAGGTTATATCATTGAGTTATGATAGCTAATCATCCCTAACTGGGGTACAATCATCTTTAACCAATCTAGGTCCTCTTAATGATTATAACAACCTATGGGAAAATCATTAATTTGACTTTTATTCCTGATTATAACCACCTTTGGGAAAATATGTAATCTTTTTAAATTAATTCATGCAAATATTTTATCATTTGGATTAATCTCAACCATGGGTTAAATCCACCTTTTTCTTATTTCTTTTTGAGGTACTATTCATCAACAAATATAATGGCCACTCCCTCAAGGTGGAATCATCATAAGCTTCCCAAACACCATTTGGAGATTTGTTTTATATTCATCATCTTCTTTTTTGCATACATGCCATCTCTCATTATTTGAGAAGACATTGCTTTACCTATGGTTTGTAACATCTCCCCAAATAGGGGAAAACTATAGACACTTAAATCTAGAAACTGATAACCTCTAACTAAGTTTTGACCTATTTCCACTTAAAATACACAATTTGGCCTAAAAACACTAAATCACATTAAAATATTTGAACCTAATATAGTCGAGAGCTGATTCTATCCAAGGTATCCCTAAATGGGGCAATGTAATTTATAGGCCAACTAACTTTGATCAGATCATTTTGAGTCAAAATACCAATTTTGCACCTAACTGCTCTATATTTTTCTTTTTAATCAAATCTCTTACACAAGACACATGCCTTCTTTATTTTTTATTGGTAATATCCTAAATGGGAATATGGTTCCAACGCATCTAACATTTACTTCCAATTCCAATCCAGTTGAATTTTAGAATAATAACAAGGCATTCTGATCAATTTGAGTAATTTGTACACAAAGTGCTTAAACATGCTTAAGAGCTAATTAATCCAAATCAGGACCTAATCAGTAATTTCATGGAAACTTGTTGATTGGTTGTTTTTAAGAATTAATATTAAATATTTGCATCATTAGGTGACCTCATTTCTTGGGAAGATATCCCTAGGCAATAAATGTTATAAATATCAGGATTCATGCCTCCCATACCTCATCAAAGCCCTCCATGCCTCTTAATTGCTCCTCTATCTCAAATATTGATGAGGTTATTTATCAATTTTAATTAAAAAATTTAATTAACCTTCAACCACACATTTCAATCTCAGGATGGATGATTCAAGTTGATTTTAGGCATTCTCAAAAATCTATAAATAGAGAGGTCATGAACATCATTTAGAAGACATGATTATGAAAAGTTATAATTCATGATTGGTTCTAAAAGCTTCATGAAACTAGTGTTACCATTCCAAATTGACTCCAAGCCAAGCCAAGCCCTAAGCCAAAGGTGTCGAGGAGAGATGGAGGTAGCCAAGCTTCTATTGCCAAGGACTTCATGTGCATAAGCTGAGCAAGCCACTACAATAAGCATTTTGGAGCATCCAAGGGAGATAAAATAAGGTTTATTTTGCATTTTAGTTGTGTATTATTCATGTTTGTTAACTAATCTCTCTCTAGTGTCTACGCCTAGATATGCTATGCTATTTAGTGTGTTTCTTTCATTTTATTTTCATTTTGAAACTAACATGATACTAACCATCCTCTCTTGAGAACTTGTTGGGACCTAATTGGTTTTTCCCTACCTTTGTATGGATGGAATTAATATGAATTGAGGTCATTTTAAGACTATGTATCTCATGCTCAATTTATGTTGAGGTCACCTCAGTCCTCCTTTCCATTCGCTCTCACCATTTTGTGAGCAACCTAAGCCAAATGTTCATCCATTTTATGAGTAGGTATCTTGTCATTTTCTAACGAGTTAAGATACCTCAAAATTATAAAAACATTCACAACGTTTCAAAGATACCAAAAATATTTGTCCTATCTAAGCCTAGTTAGTTATCCTTGATCCACCTTATTAGGGTATGGTCATTTTTAGGATGCTTTCTTTTGATTTTTTTTTTAGGATTTCTGTTTGTTTGTTTATTTCATGTCATTTGTTTGTTTATTTTTCTATTTATTTTTTTGTTTATTCACTTGCCTATTTATTTTCTTTCAGCACTTTTACCTCAACTCAGTCTATATGTGTTCATTGGGTGATTCCTTGAGCATGTTATTCTTGAGTCCATCCATATTCATCAATTAACATTGTCATCATAGTTTTTATCACTGGTGTATTATTTTTGAGTGTTTATTACATTGAGAATTAGTCTTTACTCATATTTTGGCCAAGTATTCATGGTGTTCTATCATGAAGCCTACCATCATATGCTACAATAAAAATTAGCTTCAAAAAGGTCTACAATCAATGGAGCTATAGAAGTTTCTCCTTGGCACCTTGGAAAATCCTTCCATCCCACCCTTGATCAAATCAACCCCTTGACAAGCATGTCTTCATTGGTAGATATAATTAAATCATTTCTAATGATAAATCCTATTCCTCTATCCATCTCTTTCATCACTTTGCATCTGCTCATCTTTAATCTGTATTCTAGGTTATATCCTTGAGTTATGCTTGCTGATCATTCTTAACTAGGGTACAATCATCTTTAGCCAATCTAAGTCCTCTTAATGATTATAACTACCTATGGGTAAATCATTATTTTGACTTGTATTCCTGATTATAACCACTTTTAGGCAAATTAGTAATCTTTTTAAATCAATGCATGCAAACATTTTCTCATTTGGATTAATCTTAACCACAAGTTAATTCCACCTTTCTTCTTATTTATTTTTGAGGGACCATCCATCAATAAATGTAATGGCTACTCCCTTGAGAGGGCATCATCATAGGCTTCCCAAACACCATTTGGAGCTTTATTCTTCAATCATCATCTTCTTTTTGGCACACATGCCATCTCTCATTACTTGAGAAGACATTGTTTTGCCTATAGTTTGCAACATCTTCCCAAATAAGGGAAAATTGTAGGCACCTAAATCTATCCATTGATAACCTTTAGCCAATATTTTGACCAATTTCCACTTAAAATACACATTTTGGCCTAAAAATACTATAGCACATTAAAATATTTGAACCTAATATAGTCAAGAGCTGATTCTAGCTAAGGTATCCCTAAATGGGGTAAAGCAATTTATGGGCCAGCTAATTATGATCATATCATTTCAAGTTAAAATGCCAATTTTGTACCTAGGTGCTCTAGATTTCTCTTTTATATAAAATGTCTTACATAAGATATTTGCCTTTGTTATTTTTTTTGGTAATATCCTAAATGGGAATATGGTTCCAACACATCTAACATTTACTTACAATTCTAATCCAGTCAAATTTTAGACCAATAACAAGGTATTATGATCAATATGAGTAATTTTTACACAAAGTGCTAAAATATGCTTAAGAGATAATTAATCCAAATCCAGGCCTAATAAAAAATTCCACATAAACTTGTTGAATACTTGTTTTTATAAATGAATATTGAATATATGCATCATCAAGTCACCTCATTTCTTAGGAAGACATCCCTAGGCCATAAATGCCATACATATCAAGATTCATGCCTCCCATGCCTCATCAAATCCCTCCATGCCTCTTAATTACTCCTTTATCCTAAATGCTGATGAGCTTATTTATCAAAATTTGAATTAATCCTCAACCACACATCTCAATCTCAAGATGGATGGTTTAAGTTGATTCTAGACATTCTCAAAGATCTATAAATAGAGAGACCATGAAAATCATTTAGAAGACATGATTATGCAAAGTTATAATGTAGGATTGGTTATAAAAGCTTCATGAAACTAGTTTTACCATGAAAAAATGATTCTAAGCCAAGCCAAGCCCCAAGCCAAAGTTTCCAAGGAGAGATGGAGGTAGCCAATCTTCCATTAGCAAGGACTTCATGAGCATAAGCTGAGCAAGCCACTATAACAAGTATTGTGGAGCAACCAAGTGAGGTAAAAGAAGGTTTATTTTGCATTTAGTTATTTTCTTTTATTCATATTTTTTAAATAAGCTCTCCCTAGTGTCTAGGCCTAGAGATGTTATGCTAGTTAGCATGTTTCTTTCATTTTATTTTCATTTTGAAACTAACACAATACTAACCATCCTCTCTTGAGAACTTATTGGGACCTAATTTATTTTTCCTTACCTTTTGTGTGGATATAATTACTATGACTTGAGGTCATTTTAGGAATATGTAGGACATGCTCAATTCATATTGAGGTCACCTCAATCCCCCTTTCCATACACTCTAACTATTTTGTGAGCAACCTAAGCCAAACTCTCTCACCATTTTATGAGTAGGTATCTTGTCATTCTCTAACGAGTAAAGATACCTCAAAATTCCAAAAAAAATCATAACATTTCAAAAATACCCAAAATATTTGTTCTATCTAAGCCTAGTTTTTTATCCTTGATTCACATTATTGGGGTATGGTCATTGTTAGGATGCTTTCTTTTTCTTTTGTATTCAATCTTTCTATTTGTTTGTTTATTTCAGGTTATTTGTTTATTTGTTTGTTTTTCTATTTGTTTGTTTGTTTATTCACTTGCCTATTTTTTTGCTTTTAAAAATATTTCCTCAACTCAATCTATATGTGTTCATAGGGTGATTCCTTGAGCACATTATTCTTGAGTCCATCCATATTCATTAATTAACCTTACGATCATGGTTTTTATCATTGTTGCATTGTTTTTTAGTGTTTATTGGATTGGGAGTTAGTCTTTATGCATATTTTGAC
Organism: Torreya grandis; assembly: GCA_037957365.1. Taxonomy (NCBI): domain Eukaryota; kingdom Viridiplantae; phylum Streptophyta; class Pinopsida; order Cupressales; family Taxaceae; genus Torreya; species Torreya grandis. The sequence goes on from JARHVA010009537.1 coordinate 196,953, forward strand.
CAAGTATTCATGGTGTTCTATCATGAAGCCTACCATCACATGTTATAGAAAAAATTATCATTATAAGGGTCTAAAATCAATGGAGTTATAGAAGTTTCTCATTGGCACCTTGGGAAATCCTCCCATCCCACCCTTGATCAAATCAACCCATTAACCATTTTAGTTGTATCATTGGTAATAAGGACAAGAATATCATCATTAGTAGCTACAACTAAATCATTTCTAATGATAAATCTTATTCCTCTATCCATCTCTTTCATCACTTGGCATCTACTCATCTTTAATCTATATTCTAGGTTATATCCTTGAGTTATGCTTGCCATTCATCCCTAACTGGGGCACAATCATCTTTAGCCAATATAGGTCCTCTTAATCATTATTTTGACTTTTATTAATGATTATAACAACCTTTGGGTAGATCAATAATATTTTTAAATTAATGCATGCAAACATTTTCTCATTTGGATTAATCTCAACCATGGGTTAATTCCACCTTTCTTCTTGTTTCTTTTTGAGGGACCATCCATCAATAAATGTAATGGCCACTCCCTCAAGGGGGCATCATCATAGGCTTCTTAAACACCATTTGGATCTTTGTTCTTTAGTCATTATCTTCTTTTTGGTATACAGGCCACCTCTCATTATTTGAGAAGACATTGCTTTGCATATGGCTTGTAACATCTTCCCAAATAGGGGCAAACTATAGACACCTAAATCTAGACATCGATAAACTCTAACTAGGATTTTGACCAATTCTCACTTAAAATACACAATTTGGCCTAAAAACACTAAAGTACATTAAAATATTTGAACCTAATATAGTCAAGAGTTGATTCTAGATAGTGTATCTCTAAATGGGGAAATACAATGTATAGACCAACTACCTTTGATCAGATCATTTTGAGTCAAAATGCCAATTTTTCACCTAGGTGTTTTGGATTGCTCTTTTATATCAAATGTCATACACAAGACATGTGCCTTCATTATTTATTTTTGGTAATATCCTAAATGGGAATATAGTTCTAATTCATCTGACATTGATTCAATTCTAATCCAGTTGAATTTTAGACTAATAACAAGTCATTCTGATCAATCTAATTAATTTATACATAAACTACTTAAACATGCTTAAGAGCTAATTAATCCAAATCAGGTCCTAATAAAAAATTCCATGGAAACTTGTTGAATACTTATTTTTAGAAATGAATATTGAATATCTGCATCATCAGGTGACCTCATTTCTTAGGAAGACATCCCTAGGCCATAAATGCCGTACATATCAGGATTCATGCCTCCCATGCCTCATCAAAGCCCTCCATGCCTCTTAATTTATCTTCTATCCTAAATATTGATGAGCTTATTTATCAATTTTAATTGTAAAATTGAATTAATTCTCAACCACACATCTTAATCTCAAGATGGGTGGTTCAAGTTGATTCTAGACATTCTCAAAGATCTATAAATAGAGAGGCCATGAACATCATTTAGAAGACATGATTATGCAAAGTTATAATGTAGGATTGGTTCTAAAAGCTTCATGAAACTATTTTTACCATGAAAAATTGATTCCAAGCCAAGCCAAGCCCTAAGCCAAAGGTGTCAAGGAGAGATGGAGGTAGCCAAGCTTCCATTTCCAAGGACTTCATGAGCACAAGTTGAGTAAGCCATTACAACAAGCATTTTGGAGCATCCAAAGGAGGTAAAAGAATGTTTATTTTTCATTTTAGTTATATGTTTAATTCATGTTTGTTAACTAATCTACCCTAGTGTCTAGGCCTAGAGATGTTATGCTTGTTAGTTTGTTTCTTTCATTTTGTTTTCATTTTGAAACTAACATGATACTAACCATCCTCTCTTGAGAACTTGTTGGGACCTAATTGGTTTTTCCCTACGTTTTGTGTGGATGAAATTACTATGACTTGAGGTCATCTTAGGACTATGTAGGTCATACTTAATTCATGTTGAGGTCACCTCAGTCCCCCTTTCTATATGCTCTCACCATTTTATGAGCAACCTAATCCAAATGCTCTCATTTTTTTGTGAGTAGGTATCTTGTCATTCTCTAAAGAGTTAAGATACCTCAAAATTCCAAAAACATTCATAACATTTCAAAAATACCAAAAATATTTATTTTGTCTAATCCTAGTTAGTTATTCTTGATCCACCTTATTGGGGCATGGTCATTCTTAGGATGATTTTTTTTTAGGCTTTCTATTTGTTTGTTTATTTCATGTTGTTTTTTTGTTTGTTTATTTTCAGCACTATTGCCTCAAATCAATCTATATGTGTTCATTGGGTGATTCCTTGAGCACATTATTCTTGAGTCCATCTCTATTCATTAATTAACATTATCATCATGGTTTTTATCATTGGTGTATTTTTTTTTATTGTTTATTGGATTGAGAGTCAGTCCCTATGCATATTTTGGCCAAGTCTTCATGATGTTCTATCATGAAGACTACCATCACATGCTATAGCAAAAATTAGCTTTAGAAAGGTCTATAATCAATGGAGCTATAAAAGTTTCTCTTTGGTACCTTGGAAAATCCTCCCATCCCACCCTTGATCAAATCAACTCATTGACCATTCTAGTTGTATCATTGGTAATAAGGATGAGCATCTCCTCATTAGAAGGTACAACTAAATCATTTATAATGATCAATATTATTCATCTATCCATCTCTTTCATCACTTTGCATCTGCTCATCTTTAATATATATTTTAGGTTATATCCTTGAGTTATGCTTGTTAATCAACCCCAACTGGGGCACAATTATCTTTAGCCAATCTAGGTCCTCTTAATGATTATAACTACCTATAGGAAAATCATTATTTTGACTTCTATTATTTATTATAACTAATTTTGGGCAAATCAATAATATTTTTAAATCAATTCATGTAAATATTTTCTCATTTAGATTAATCTCAACCATGAGTTAATTCCACCTTTCTTTTTGTTTCTTTTCAAGGACCATCCATAAAAAATTGTAATAGCCACTCCCTCAAGGGAGCATCATCATAGTCATCATCTTATTTCTTGCATACAGGCCATCTCTCATTATTTGAGAAGACATTGCTTTGCTTATGGTTTACAACATCTTCCCAAACAAGGGCAAACTATAAACACCTAAATTTGGCCACCGATAATCTCCAATTGAGCTTTTGACTAATTTCCACCCAAAGTGCATAATTTGGCCTAAAAACACTAAAACATACTAAATGATGTGAAATTGACATATTCAAGTGCCAATTTTGGCCAGGGTATCATTAAATGGGGTAATGCAATTTATGGGCTAGCTAACTTTGATCAGATCATGTTGAGTCAAAATGCTAAATTTGCATTTGGGTGCTCTATATTGCTCTTTTATATCAAATTTATTACACAATACATGTGTCTTCATTATTTTTTTTGGTAATATACTAAATGGGAATATGGTTCCAATGCATCTGACATTAACTTTCAATTCTAATCTAGTCAAACTTTGGACTAATAACAAGGCATTTTGTTTAATCTAAGTAATTTATACACAAAGTGCTTAAACATGTTTAAGATATAATTAATCCAAATCAGGGCCTAATCAATAATTCCATGAAATTTTTTTGAATACTTGTTTTTAGATATGAATATTAAATATTTACATCATCAGGTGACCTCATTTCTTAGGAAGACATCCCTAGGCCATAAATACCACAAATATCAGGATTCATGCCTCCCATGCCTTATCAAAGCCCTCCATGCCTCTTAATTTATCCTCTATCCAAAATATTTATGATCCTATTTATCAATTTTAATTGCAAAATTAAATTAATCCTCAACCACACATCTCAATGTTAGGATGGACGATTCAGGTTGATTCTAGACATTCTCAAAAATATATAAATAGAGAGTCTATGAACATCATTTAGAAGCTTAATTTGTGAAAAGTTATAATGCAAGATTGGTTATAAAATCTTCTTGAAACTATTTTTACCATGCCAAATTTATTCCAAGCCAAGCCAAGCCACAAGCCAAAGGTGCCAAGGAGAAGAGGAGATAGCCAAGCCTCCTTTGATGAAGACTTCATGAGCATAAAATGAGCAAGCCACTATAACAAGCATTTTGGATCATCCTAGGAAGGTAAAAGAGGGTTTATTTTGCATTTTAGTGGTGTGTTTTATTCATGTTTTTTAACTAATCTCTCCTTAGTGTCTAGGCCTAGAGATGTTATGCTAGTTAGTGTATTTATTTCAATTTGTTTTCATTTTGAATCTAACACCATACTAACCATCCTCTCTTGAGTCAAATTCCTAGATCACAGCCACCATGTTTAAACCTTCTCATACAGTCTCTTCATACTATGACTAGGCTTAGACTACTTAATAACTTGATGCCTTAACCTATTCCTTCCATGTCATGAAATTTAAAAAAAATCAACCAAGAAGATATAAGACATTAAACCTCACTCATATCACTATAGAATTCTCTTTCTAATGAAAATAAGCCTCCATATCCTCATACAGACTTAAAACCATATGACCAAGCATCATATGACTTGACATCTCTCTTCAATGCACCTGAACACCTTTAACACCTTGAATTTTGCTTTCATGAAACCATAAGACATTAGTTGCCTTCAAACTCTTTATTGCTTTCAAATTATCTCTTACCTTCAAATGCATCTTATCACATGGATTCCTATGTATAAATTAGTTGTCTTCAAACATATTCCATGACTTATACCTTTTGTTCTCCCATCACTTATGATGGTTCTCATCAAAGAAAAACTCTTACATGCCTTGACATATCACATACTATCATATATCCTTAGTCACCTTTAACGTCAACCTTGATAGTATAATATTGAAATGATACATCTTTGACATCAATGACCATTATAAATTTCTAGTATGTACCCACATTAATGAAAATAACATGCCAACATGGTTATGTGATCTCATTATCTCATTCTTCATAGTATTACCCACATGGAGATGGTCAAACTAATTCAACCAATAAGACCCTGGTCACCATCATTCACAAGTTGGTTGATGAGAATCAGAGGAATTAACACATGAAGTGATGAATCCATTTTATGACTCATTATATCCACATATTAATCCTATTACAAATATTAACCTACCTTCTTATATTGGACAATGTATGCATTTTATGACTTATAGCTACTCTAAAGTAGAAGATAGATACTTATATCCTAGTTAGTATGTGTGAGTCTATGTTTCTCACTTTTGCCATTGTGTTCTAACTTTTGGCATGGTTAGTTCTCTTAATTTGTATGTAAAAATGAGATAATATAATATAATCAAATGATAAGATTTTTGGTGAAGTAAATTGATCCTTCAAGGCAAGCCTAGAGTGTGATGAAGCTTCCTAACAAAGCTCTAGAGTTTGATAATAAGGCTTTAAAGGTTAATAGTGAGCTCCAAAGTTTGAAAATAAATCTTTAGAATGCTATAGGTAGGTTCTAAAATGTACCATGAAGTCTCAGAGTACATTATCATGCCTTAAAAATTATTCCATCATCATTAAAATATTTTCAAAGGCACTTTTAATGACATTGCAACATTTCAAGTATGTCTATGGGTTAGTTCTATAAGTCATGGATACACTTAATTTTTATAGAATTTTATTTATAGTCTTTCCTCTTATAGACATATATGTAAAACATCATTTTATTAGTAAATTATTTTTGGGTTAATAGATCTGAAATAAATAAAAAATGATGTAACCAATTGTATATATGCATGAAGTTATACCTCCCTTCCTTTCTAATATTTCTCCTTGGAACATGGGGAGTTGTAAGACCTTTCCATATATTGTGAATAGGTTGGATCAAATATATTATCATGCTATATTATTAGTTTGTTTAAGTGTTTTAGGATAGTAGTTAGAAAGAATTATGAGAGTAATATCATGTATTCTTATTATTCTAAAAGAGAGAATAATTTGTAAATTAGAGAATGTCACAACACAAGTATTGTAATAACAACAGATCTATGTTTTGTAATCTTTTCATAAGCTAATGAAACTTTGTAAATTCCTTAAATATTGAGTTGATTCAAATATTATCCAATGGAGAGAAAGGGCCCATTCATCCAAGGATCTAGGATTCATGTCATTTGTTATTTAAATTATGTTAATGATATTTATATTGTAAAGTTTTACGTGTTTAACCTGTAGGTCTTATTTGAGTTATGTGTGCATTTAATTTACTATTTAAAGCATTGTTATCATTTTCATTTTCAAAATCAATTCCTTCTTTAAGAAAATTCAATTTTTCAATCCTATATTCAATTTTGCAATAAATTTAATTGTGTTTTCTTTCGATCAGTGTGATTTTATCATCATTTTCTTTAGAGCATAAATGTTACTTTTAGTATTTGGATTTTACAAAGTAAGTTACTCTAAGCAATTAGATAGGTTCAATTCTAGTTGAGTAGAATATAACCTTAGAGTTAGTTGATCCATCTAAAAAACCTCCAAAAACATAACTGTTAGCAACTAGTTACACACCTTATTCCATATAACCTTTGGACACTGGCCCTAAGTTTAATTATATCAACCAAGGAGTTGATTAAATTAATTAATTTATGACACTAGTCATTTTTATCCCCATTTTCAAGGAAAATTTAGGTGCTGGTAAGGTGTAAATCATAAGCTAACAAAGAAAAAAATTTCCTCAATTCAACAAAAATTTATGAGAAGACCTAGAAACTCAGAAAGAAGATTCTTTCCAAATAACTCTCAAGAGGATATCATAAGTGCTCAAATATAATCACACATAAATAAAGTGGAAAAATTATAAGAATATATTATAGTCTTTTAGAATTCTTGGAAGGGACAGAGACTTAGTCCCACTTGAACCTTTAGATCATTCTATAGAGGTAGGTGTTTCCCTTTCAAAAAATTAAAGATAAAAAATATTATGAACCAAAGAACTGAGTCTTAGTTAAGTAGCCTTCCAGTCACTTTTGATAACTCACCACCCTCTAGAAAAACTCTAGAATAATTTTTGGCGAAGAAACTAGAGATAACATAGGGAAAGTATTGAATCCTAATGAAAATGGAAAAAATAGATTCATCCACCTAGAAGAACATTCAATTATCCCATTATACTAGAGGATAATGATAGGACTAACATGAAACATTTTTCTCCATCTATATTAACTACCTTTAGGGGAAAACCTACTAAATATACCAATTAGTTCCTCTTTGAATTTAAATTCCTATGTCAAACTTATAACTATAGAACTCATAATCAAAAGTTAAATTTATTTCTTTATACACTCAAGGAATCAGCCATGAGATGGTTTATGGGATTGAAACCAAAATCCATAGTTCCATGGAATGATATGGAAATTAAATTCTTAGATAAATACCAAGATTACTATAGGGGAAGGGATAGAAAAGAACAATTTTCAAAATAAAAGAAAATGAGGATGAAAACTTAGAAGATTACCTTGATCATTTCTAATTCATTCATAGGAAATCTAGATATGAAATAAGTGAGGAAGTATGTATAATTATTTTCTTAAATGTCTTGATGATGGTTTTAAGGAATCCCTAAACTTTAAGTGGTAATGAGACATAAACAATCTTGATCTCAATGACATAGCTAATACATGCAAAAATTACTCAAGAACTAGGTGGAGTGTTAGGAAGTTGAAATAAGGAAAGAGTGATACTAATGTAGGAAAACTCATGGAATAATTATCCAACCTTAAGACATACATTTTAGTGTAATTAAACACTATGCTATATGGGCTGCAAGCTAAAACTAATGCTACTATAGAACCACTGGCCATGTATTTCCCTAAGTGTAGGTTGAAGTATGCTCTCTGATATTTCCCTCTAGATAACACTGATATGTGTGGGATATGAGATTAAAATGATCATGATACCAATAACTATGCCCTCTTTCTTGTCCTTAAAAATAAATTGGAATCATCAAACCAATTAATAGAATATCTCAACTACATATAAAGACAAGGAAAATAATTCTCCCATAATTAAAATGAGAACTATTTTGGTCCTAGAGCTCCTTCTAACCCATAGTTAATTCCGTGGGATAGGAAACCACCTCCATATGCATGGGACCTGCATCATGGGGTACACAATAGTGGACACCATAGACATAAATTCCTTAGCCATACCAATAACCTTGGATGCCCCAGCCTAATCATCAACCATAGGCAAACTAGTAATGGGTTCCCCAATAGAACTTGATTAAAAAAGGAGGTTTCCATAACAATCAGTAATAATTCCTCCACATATCATTAAAATACCAAAAATAAAAAAAGTGGTTTAGCCTCAACTACCTGCACAACCTGTAGAAAATCCAAAGAATAGGCATGTAACTCTTGCATATGGAACTGAGCAAGAATGTACCTTAGGAGTTGGTGTTATTGATTGTGGAAATGTATAGTTGAGATTAGGTAAAAATTCAAAAATCCTCTAGTCACCATAATATAAATTATAAATGAGAAACCAAACCCTCCTATTGAACCAATTAAATAAAAAACTAATGAAGAAAAGGAAAGGCCTCAAGAAGCTACTATAGTTCTTGAAACCTTATCATTTCCTAAAATACTTAAAGAATCAATAAATAAGGGTGAATCTGATTTAGTCCAAGAGATAAGTAAGTTAAACATTAAAATTTATTTTATTCAATCTATAAGGGATATTACATAATTCAACATAATCATTAAAGGATTATGCATAAAAACTCCAAGTAGAAAAAGACAATGTCCTAGAATAATACAGATAGATGGAAAACTTGCTGATTTATTAGAAGGAAAGCTCCTTCTACCTAAGTATGGATATTATGGAAGTCTTTTCATTTATATAACCATATGAATAAAGTAGATACCCAATATAATTGTGAACTTAAGAGCTACCATCAATGTGATGATAACATACACTCTAAAAACCTTGTCCATTATAGGGTTGTAACCTACTTATATAGTTCTAAAAATGGTAGATCAGTCTATTACCAAACCTAAAAGAACCATATAATATGTCTCTATGATAGTAGAGTCTTGGGAATATCCCATAGATTTCATGATACTCTAGCTCAAAAGTAAAAATCCTGGATATACATTAATCTTGGGAAGACCATGATTAGCCATAGTTGTAGCATTAATAAACTATAGGTTAAGAGTCATGACCATTTAAAATGGAATAAAAGTAGAACAAATTTCTTTGTATCCACCACAAAACCATCTATATATCTTTCAGACCACTTGTGGGTTGATGAACCTGAACAAAGAAGTAATAACCTCTCCTCATTATCTATGGTAACTATCAAAGACCACATAGAGGAGTTAGAACACAAATTAATGAGGGTTTTAGGATAAACTAGGATATATTTTTATTTTTATAGTAAAGTTATAAACTATGTCATAACAACTCTAGAATTCATCAATAACACTTCAAAGTCTATCATACTAGCTTCAAAAGTCAACAATGAAGCTATGGAGCCTATCAGACCAGCTCTAGAGTTTAGCAGTGAAGTTTTAGAGTTAGACATAATAACTCAAGAGTTTAGTCTATCCTAATCTAAATACTATACATTTATCTCAAACCCTCATGATAACACATATGACCACATACCCATTCAGTAGAGCATTGTTAGGTGGGCACAAAACAATTAGGTCTCATTTTGACATCTTTTCATTATCTATTAGAAGAATAAATTTCACAAGGGGTAATTTATTTAATAACATCACCACATTCCATATGTTTTTACCACATGCATTCCCTCTAAACACTCTAGTGAATGAGTTTAGACAAATAAATTCTATCTATCCAGAGACCAAGCAAATAGTTGTCCAACTAGGTAAAATTTTAACTATAAATAGCTAACTCAATGATGAACATGAATTTAAGGTGTTTGACATTCTAAAGAACCATATAAAATAATTTTCATGGGATTATAGTGACATGAAAGGTATAAACTAAGGTGTGTGTACTCATCACATATATACTAAAAATACTAGAGCAATCAAAAAACCTCAAAGGAGGAATAATCTAGTAGTAAGGGATATAGTCAAAACTGAGATAAAGAAAATTTTAGAGGTGGGATTCATTTATCCAATATCTAATAGTCAATAGGTATTACCACTTTCCATAGTCCTAAATAATAATGGCATGTTGAGGATATGCATAGACTACAAATAACTCAATAAATCCATCATGAGAGACTAATTTCCTTTGCCTTTCATACATCAAGTATTGGTTAACTAAGCTAGAAAAAATTATTTCTTCTTAGATTGGTTTAGTGGTTAAAATCAGATAAGGGTATCCCTAGAAGACTAGGACAAGATAACATTTACATTCCCTTGGGGGATATTTTCTTATAGAGTGTTACCATTTGGTCTATGTAATGCACCTGCCACCTTTCAAAGGGTAATTTTGGCCATCTTTATTGATCTAACCAATAAATGTGTAGAGATATATATGGATAACTTTAGTATGCATGGTGGATCTTTTGATGAAGCTTTAATAAATCTAGATAAAGTGTTAACAAGGTTTGAATAACATTAACTATCCGTAAGCCATGATAAAAGCATAATGATGGAAAATCAAAGAATTTTTATTTGTCATCACATTTCAGCCCAAGGGATACAAGTGGATCCTAAAAAGATAGAAGTCATTGATGACCTATCTACTCCTAAAAACTAGACTAATATCAAAAGTTTCTTGTGACATTTAGGGTACTATATATGTTTCGTAGACGACTTTAGTAAGATAGTTGCACCCATGTTATCTTTGCTTACTAAAGATAATGATTTTTTTTTTTGGGTAGACCAATGTTAACATGCCTTTGAGGTAATTAGATTCAATTTGATCTATACCCCTCTACTAAGAGCACTTGATTGGAATCAACCAATCCACATTCATTTAGATTCTTCCAACAGTGTTATGGAGGTAGTATTGGGTCAAAAATATGAAGAGTGGAAAATGTATGCAAATTATTACATCAAAAATAACCTTACCCCAACAAAAATAAATTAAAAAACCACTAAAAAATAATCCTTAGCTTTTATTTATGCAATGAATAAATTTAGGCATTATATCATTGGTTACAAAATCATTTTTTTATAGATCACTTAGTCAAAAGGTACCTCATGAATAAACTAATGATAGGTGATAGGATCATTAGATGGTTAATACTTTTGTAATAATATGATATTACTATTATTAATAATCATGAGAATTTTAATGTGGTGTCTAACTTTCTATCTAGATTGAATGTTTCAAGTGAAGAAGAGCCAGTGGAAGATAGTTTTCCTGATAAATAATTATTCACAATATTAACATACTCACCATGGTTTGTTAATATGTAAAACTACTTGGTTATAGGGAAGTTTCCTTATCATTTTACTTCTAAATAAATAAAAATTATAGTTAGAGATAGTTATTATTTTAAATATCTTAATGGTATATTATTTAAGTGTGAACCTAATCATGTGCTTCATAGGTGTGTAAGAGAAGATGAAACTTATGACATCATAATAAATTGTCATGATGAACCTAGAAGAAGCCATTATAATATCATTTGTAATGGATACTATTGGCACTCACTTCATAATATTGTGAAGGAATATATATGGAAATGTGGTTCTTGCCAAAGGATGGGTAAACCTACATTGTCCAATGAGATGCCTCTCCATCCTCAGGTGGTTTTGGAACCTTTTATGAAATGGGGGATAGATTTGGTTTTCCATATTTATCCACCATATAAATTATAGGATTACTTGTGTGCACATACTATGTCACCAAATGGGTTAAGGTTCAAACTCTCCCATTTACAAGAGAAAAAGCAGTTCTTAGTTTCTTTTACTATAGGACTATGTATAGGTTTGGAGAATAGAGATAAATAATATTCTATAAAGTACCATAATTCATGTCCAAAATGATAAAATATTTCATATAAAATTACCAAATCATCCATAGGAAATCATCACCCTATCAACCACAAGTAAAGGTCACCAATAAAGAATTGGAGAATATTCTAATCAAGATAGTCAACAATAGTAGGAAGGATTGGGCAGATAAGTTACCTAAAGTAATATGGGCATACAAAACCACATGTAAAACCACTAAAGGATTCTTTACATATGAATTAGTTTTTTTTAATAATCATATACTTCCTATTGAGTTTGAATTGCATACTTTGAAGAAAACATTAGATACAAGCATAAATATTGATGAAACACAAACTAAATAATTTTGTAGCTTAATGAGTTAGATGAGATGAGAATGGAATATTTGAAGTAGATAGAGCTTCTTCATCACCAAAGGAAACAATGTAATGATACTCACATCAAAGGAAGAAGGTTAAAATGAGGAGACTAGGCACTATTATTTGATTTGAAGTTTCAACACTTTAAATGGAAACTAGGAACTAGATGGTAGAGACCCTTTAAAATAAAAAATATATTTAATAATGGGTTAGTATAGATTCTTCCCATATATGGAAACCATAAAACTCTTTTGGTCAATGGACATAGGCTGAGACTTTACCAAAAACCTCCAAATAAGGAGGAGTTCATTTAACAAACTTAGTCTCAAAACAAGATTGGTTACATAGAAAAACTCAATTCTTCTTTGATTACTAAAGGATGATGTCTAAAGTTCAATAAATGAGGAGTATTTAAAAATAGTAAATGGTAGTCCTCCCAAAAAAATAAAAAAGTAAGAAAAGATAGAGAGAGAGAGAGAGAGAGAGAGAGAGAGAGAGAGAGAGAGAGAGAGAGAGAGAGAGAGAGAGAGAGAGAGAGAGAGAGAGAGAGAAGTTGAAAACCAACAATGGTAGCTTTTTAAGGAAACAAGCAATAAAATGATTTTTTTACTCTGTGTATAGGCTCTTCACTAAATGATGTTATCCAACCATGGAAAAACAAATGGTAGTCTAAGAATTAGGGGTAACACCACAAAAATTAAGGTATTTTGTATTCTATTTTTCTATCTAGGGACTAAGGTTGTAAAAATGTATGCTTTTTCATCTTTGGAAGGAAGGTTACCCAAAAAGGGAAGGTGTCCTAAAACAAAAGGAATATGCAAAAAAAAGGTCATTTATAAAAATAAAAGTTTCCTTTATAATAAGGATACTATGTAAAAAGGTACAAAAAGTGGAAAATAAGACATGATGTCAGCAATGTGATGTAAATGGTAATGAATGAAAAGAAAAACATCTTTGTAAGTCATCATTAAAGTTTTAAAACTTAGTAGATTTTGAAAATGAGTTTGGTGGTTGATGATACATGATAAAAGACAAAGTTACACCCCAAAATATAAATAAAAACATTCCACAATTAGCAATGATTACTTCCACCCACTAACAGTCACATCCTACCAAATTCATGATTTTTGGCCAAATCCCAAAGATTGATGCAAATAGATTAGGGTAAACACTACATGTGCCAAAATTGATTCAAATAATTTATCCAAACTTATAAACCCTCATCATGATCTAAATTTTTCCTTCATACTCACCATACTTTGTTCTTGCATCAAAAACACGTTTGTAGTTTCTCTCTATGGGTCAAAAGAGAAAATATAAACTTGAGTCTACATATTTATTACTCAAAGATGAAGCAATAGATTTTGTGTTTGAAGATTTAGGGTGGATTTAATTTTCCAAATTTTAGGGATATGATAAAAGGATGGTGAAGGAGTTTATCACTAATTTTGAATATAAATACACCATGTGAAGGGAATAAATATGATAGTTACCAATCAATCTATCAGTGAGCTATCAGGCATTCCAAATGAAGGCATGAGAATTGTAGGTAGGTTTAATTTTAATTACCTTATCAATGTATTTCATGAATATGGAAAACTAGTTCTTGAGGTGATTTTCAGTCCTCAAGGGGTGGATAAAGGCATCATAATTTAAAGCTTACTTGAACCATAAAAAATAACCACTTTCTGGGTAATCAAATATTTAATCTATATTGCCCATCATCAAATCCACTTATTGACAAAGGAAAAGCTCCAGTGAAAGAAGAATAAGAGGTCCATTCCTCCAATTGAGATGAATAAACAAAACTACAATAAGACATTCTTGTTTTTAAATTTGAAGCTACTAAGAAATAAAAAGTAGAGTAAATTACCTTCCTTAGACTGTAATTGCAAGGTAAGGACAATATTTTTTCCTCTTTGGAAAAATAATTTGAATAAATCAAAACTCAATCTATGGAAAAAGACAATGAGATAAGGGAACTTAAATAAAATGTTGTTTAATCAAAAGTAGTACTAAACCAAAATGATTAAACACATCCCAAATAACAAATAAACATAGAAGTTCAAACCTTGTTGTCTTCTCAAGATGTCATGTCCATATGGGATAAGACCTATACAAAATTTAGAGATATCAAGGTAGAAAATAAAAGACTTAAATAATAAAATAGGAAGTTGAAAGAGGAGTGTGAGGAGGAAAATCAACAAACTCATCAAGCTAAGTCCACACTTAAAATATATTTAGAGATGGGTTAAAAACGTTTGCCCTATAGGAGACCCTTCTTTGCCTACATACTTTATATCTAAGAACAATCCTATAGATGGTAATTGTTCAGAATCATTTGTGATCAAAACCATGAAATAAAAGATGAAAAAAAAAATTATAAATCTTTGTAAATAATACTATAAACCATGAAGATTTTTTATGTGAATTATATTTGTGTGATTTCATTATAAGTAATATGTCTTGATTATTGATCAATATTTTCATAGGAGAGATTGAACTCAAATTTCTCATTTTTAATTTTAAAAATCAATTTGCATGAGAGTAGAGGACTGATGATTATTTTTATAAATCAAGGAAAATATGAATCTACATGAGACCTCAAATTTCTAGTGCACCTAGACTTCTGTAAGCATTCAAAGTTCAATACTTTTGGTACATGTGAGATCACTATTTACTAACTCTACAACAAAACATTGCAGATTTTGAAAATTTTACTTAGCACCATTTTGAAGACGCTATAATGGCATGTATGAAATAATGGGATACATTAAAAATCCCTTTGAAAATAAGAGAAGTGATCTCCCCCACCAATCTTTGATTGTGTCTCCATTGGGATAGAGATATTAAATAGATAATCTCATAAGTTAGAAATTAAAGAAGAAATAAACTTTCAATTGGTATGAGATTTAGGCCACCACTCCTTCTCATCCCTATATCACCCTGGAAAAATGCATCACCACATTATACCAAGTAGTTTAAGACCTAAATGACATTTTTTCTTCAAGATATAGGAACCATGCCTATTGTTGAGTATAATTAGGGTACTCACTATTATTTTTTTGATCTTATCCAAAAGTTAGAATAAAGAGTATTCAACTATGAGGAGAGAGGGGTGTAGTTTTCCAGAGGAATTGAAAAAAGTAAAGTTTGGGGGAAATAATGAGTCCATTTTATGACTTATTATATCCACATTTTATCCTTGTTACACCTATTAACCTACATCCTTATATTGGACATTGTATGCATTTTATGACTTATGGCTAATCTAAATTTGAAGATAGGTACTTATATCTTAGTTAGTATGTGTGAGTCTATGTTTCTCACTTTTACCATTATGTTCTAACTTTTGGCATGATTAGTTCTCTAAATTTTTTTGTGCAAAAGAGATAATATACTATAATCAAATTCTAAGAGTTTTGGAAAATTAAATTGACCCTTAAAGGCAAGACTGGACTATGATAAAGCTTCCTAGTAGAGCTCTAAAGTTTGATAGTAAAATTCTAGAGTTTAATAGTGATCTCCAGAGTTGGACACCAAATCTATGGAATGCTACAAAAAAGTTCTATAATGTAATATAAAGTTCCATAGTACATCATAAAATATTTAGAATCATTATATCCATCATTGAAAGTGCATCAAAGGCATTTCTAATGACATTTCAACACTCCAAATATGTTTATGGGTCATTTATTTGAGTCATGGATATAATTACTTTTTATACATTCTATTTATAGTATTTCCTTTTATAGAATATCTATAAAACACCATTATATTTGTAAAGGTTTTTTGGGTTACTATATCTAAAATAAAGACAAAATTATATAATAAACTTGCAGCTATGCATGCATTTATGCCTCCCTTCCTTTCCAATGTTTCTCCTTGGAACATGAGGAGTTATAACATTATTTCCTATCTTGTGAATAAGTTAGATCATAGTTATGATCCTTTTAGGTTGATAGTTTGTTTAATTATTTTGGGATATTAGTTATAAATCATTATGAGAATAAGATAGCATATTCTTGTTGTTCTTAAAGAGATAAGAATTTGGAAATTAGTGAATGTCAATAGTAGAAGTATTATAATATCCATAGATCTATGTTTTGTAATCTTTTCATAAGTTAATAAAGATTTTAAAGTTTATTAAAGACTGATTTGATTTAAATCCTATCCAAGGGAGAGTAAGTTCCCACTCACCCAAGGAGCCAAGATTCGTGTTAGTATTTATTTGTGATCATGTCATTTGTTAGTTAAATTCTATTAATGGTATTTATATTTTAAAGTGTGGTGTGTTTAAGCTATAGGTCTATTTATTTGTGTGTGCATTTAATTTACTATTTATATCATTGTTATCATTTTCATTTTCAAAAAAATTTCCATCTTCAAGTAAATTCAATTCTATAATTATATTTAAGTGTGTTTTCTTTTGATCATCAAGTGTGTTTAATTATCAACATTTTCCTTAAAGCAAGAGTGTTACTTTCAGTATTATGATTCTACAAGGTGTGTTCCTTTAAGAAATTTCATAAATTTAATTAGATTTGAGTAGATTATAACATTATATTTATTTGATCCATCTTAAAAACTCCCAAAAACATAATTGTTAGCAACCAGCTACACACTTTATTGCATACAACCTTTGGACAATGACCCTAGTTTTATTGACATCAACCAAAGAGTTGATTAAATGAATGGATTAATGACACCAATCAAAATTTGTTATGATGCATTATGGATAGATCACATAACACCAAATTAATACATAGGTATTTATCCATTTAATTTTCTCTATGGGATTGATGCATCAATTCCAATAACATTTGAATAACCTGCACTTTAGTTGGCTAGGGCCATTGAGAATCATAAATTTGAAAGTATGTTAGATAAAATAATTATCTATTTTAATAAGATTGAATAAGATAGATCCCAAGTTATTTATATAGTTACTAAGAATCAAGATTAATTCAAATTCAAATTCAATAAAGAAATCAAATAGAAGATATTTTCAATTGGGAGTTCTTGTTCTTATGTGGGATAAGCTTAGAGAACTGAAGGGAAGTCATGGAAAATCTGAATCCTTATGGATGGGTCCTTTTAAAATAAGTAAATTTTGTGGAAACAACACTTTTTACCTAGATTATCATGATGGCACACATCTTTTATTTCCTTATAGTGGGTAATATCTCAAACATTACTTCAAGTGAAAAGCAAGTTATCCCCTGCATGTAAGTATGTATATAACTATTTTGGTTATGATTCCCTTTCTATTATTTTGTGTTTGTTTTGTGTTGTGTCATTTTTTTCTTTGTCTTTCTCAATATTATTTATTTCCTTTGCTTCTAAAATCTCTTAATTTGTCCTAAGTTCATCTTTCTATCAAAATTTAAGTAACTCCAAAACCCAATGGAAATACACTTGTCTAGGAAACCAAAGTCTAGAATTGTTCTCTCATCCCTTATAGTTTGAAGTCCCCAATTAGATAAATTGTTACACTAATTTTTTAAAAAAGGTTTAAAAAGGCTAAAATAATAATTCATTTTACCACAAATAATCAAGAAGTCAAAATGAGTCAAAATTTGTCAAAGTTATTTTTCATCCAAGTCAAATAAGGTCAATGAAGGAATTTAAAAAAAATTCTTAAGTTTTTCTCCTTGTCAAAATTTCATTAACTACCAAACATAATTTATATTTTTTTCACTTGTTTTAGCAAGCCATCAAAACTTGACATGTCCTCAAACACACACGAGAGCCTGATATGTGCTCAATCACATGGAAGAATCCACCTCATTATCAAATAACTCCTTAGAAATCAACATGTGTCTAAACACATGATATATCTTGATACATTTTTTAACACACCCTTCATATTCTTCCTTCAAAATCTCTGCAAACCCTAAAACCTGACATGCTACCAAACAAGCCTGTAGATCCAAATGCTAGTTGATACATCGTTAATTTTCCTATTATCTTTGTACATGTAGATATTTCACATCTTATAATAAATCCTATCATTTATTTCATTTTATTCACTATTTTTATCTTCACCTCTTACATCCTCCATCCCTCCTCGCTCCCATTATTAAATATTACATTCCCATGAACATTAACATTACATGGGTTCTCTGATTTTATTTTATTTTCAACAAACAAGATATAGAGTTTGATTTTGATTACTTAGGAATAGATATTCACATAGTTTCCTTAATATTTGATAAAATTTCTTGAGTTTTTCCTTCAGATATTCTCCAAAGCACTTTGTATAAATCAATTTTCCATTATACAACTTGCCAAGGTTTGTTATTGGTGCATATAACACCCAGATCCTGATCCTTTAATAAACACATTGGTAGATTCTAAGATTGGTATGGGAATTCATAGGATTTTGAGTGTTTATCAAGCCTTCACCAAATCCTAACCCTATTTGGAACACTATTGGGACCTAACTTATTTTTTACCATGTTATTAGACTCTGATACCTTGTTCAACATATGATTAGAACCTGAGTCATATCTATGCATAAATAGGATTTTTATCACTTGTTAGACACACCATCATATTATTAAACCTATCTAAACATAGTGAAAACTCCATCATCTACATAATCATGCATTATAAATTACACTCTATTTAAACATAACCCATAATCTGATCTTTTATTGAATAAAGCCAGATTTATGCATCTCTTCATAAAGTCAACTTAAGTTCTATTTTATCTCACAGACAAGTGATCTTCACTAGATTTCAACATTTAGGACCCTAATAAAATAGACTCATAAAAAAATCACCCTAAATAAGACTCCTCCCAAAAAGGGTCCTTAATCAGAACAAGACATAGATATGAAGTATCAATTTCAAGGGGTTGTTCCACATTCATACCTAGATTCAAATGTTGAGGAAATAAAATATATTGATATAGGTCATATCAAAATGGATAATTTATATAGTATAATAAATGGGGTACATAAAATAAATTATGTTAAAATCATTCATGACATTTGATTATCTCAAATAGTTACATTTATAGTTTTAGTATAGTACCCAAAACTAGTACTAACCATAGATAAGCATTATATTACAAAAAAGAGAGAAGTCAAAAATTTACAAGAAAAATATCTTGTACTTAGGTCTAGAGAATATTTATCACTTGATTTAGTTACCTAAAAAATAAGTGTTTATTAATTTGAATCCATCATGTGCTTAGTAATTTTTGGATTCCAATACTAGTTCATGTTTTAAATGGGTCAACAAACAATGGTTAAAAAAATCAAGGCATCTATAAACAAGACTTCCCAAGAATATTTCCAAGTTTGAATTCATGAATGAAGTCAATGATATTATCACACTCTTGCATAGAGTAGTGGGGAGTCCATTTGTAAGAAATTTTAAAATATAGATGTATAGATACATATAGATCATTCATCAAAATAAGTAATACATTAATTGGGGATAATTGATCAGTGATTCTATTCATAAGCAACTAATAGATGTTAATACCACTTGAAAATTCTATATATCCTCTTATCTCATATATGATGTTGAAATCAGAAGATTTTATAGTGGTTTGAATATAGTAGGTGGCATGCACATTGCAAAAATATATGATTTCTATCCATAACTCACATTGAAGTAAAGTGCACATAATTTTTACATAGTAAATGATGCATTTTTACATTATGTGATTCGAATGTTTAAACTAGAACCCTACAACTTGAGGATATCAATTCAAGATTATATAGATATTTACATATGGGGAGCCTCATTCATATAATTCCAAAATTTTATCTAATTAAGAATTTTTGGTTGTCATATTGTTCCATATATGCTTCCAAGGTATGTAGATAATAAATGGGTTTAAATATAAAATAGTAAGGTGGTTAAATGAAACACATAAGCTCTTATATATCAATAACAAGTCTAGAATAAATTTTCCCATTTATATTTGTCAGTATACTTGTCCCTCTTTGGCTAAATAAAAATTGATTGATGAATAAATGACTCGAGTCTCTATTTAATCATTCAAAACTAGGCCTTCTTTTGATGCCATAGGCCTAGTTCAAAATATTCTTAGTTATTTATATCAAAATGTATAGCACTCTAAAGACTTTTGGATAGATTTTGATGATGAAAGATAGGTGAGAATCCATGATTACTCATGATTCACTTTGGAATAGGTTATTTTATTTCATATAGTAGAAATCAAGAAGAATATAGTAGATGATGAAAATGCATTGGACCACATATATGAGGAAGACTTAATTGAATCAAAACCTCTTATAAGATTATAGGCACAAAAATAAATCGATTTAACTCATTGATGGGACCCAATGATGTTAAATAGAACTCTCAAATGGTTAAAAAGTACATGAATCAATGTTGATAAAATAATATTTCCTCCTCTCATGAAGGAAACTGAGTTGGGAAGTGTTCATAAAAAATTCAATAATAAATAGGAACATATTTAGTAGTAGGAACTAGTAAATATTCAAAAGAGATTGATGTAAAAATAAAATTTGAAGCCATCATAAAAATTTCTCTAGTGCAAAATTCACTCAAGTTGAAAATAAGAAGACTAGGTGAAAAGTTTTCCAATATTATTATCATTTCCATTTTAGAAGAAATTATTCCTGATTGTATTTATTAGCCCCAAATCTTGGTGGCTAATACTACAAAAAAATTTCTAGCCTCTGATACATCCTTGTTATTTCCACCTTTTGATCTTTCTCAACTTGATACTTCATTACCCTTGCCTCTTTCTCAAGATATTGAATTTGATCCTAAATCTTCTCATAAAAATCTAATTGAGACATTAGAAAAAGAGGAAGGTTAAATTTTATTAGAAAAATACCAAGCCTTACAAATTACTCTTACTCTTCTTGAGACATGAAAATAATCCAATATTTCTCTTGTACAATAATCTCATAGTACATAAGTTCTTGATTAGTTGAATTGGATTGACAATAAAAGAAATAAAAATGTTAGCCACAGAAGATTGATTTCATCATTTTGACAATTGTTCCTCCTCATGTAGCCAAGAATCCTACAATAGTTTCTAGAATAATTGTATATCATAAAGGTGATATATATGTAGATGTATAATTTTCTCCTATTAAGAAAGATAAAGATAATGTTGAGTCTTATGATTATCAAATCACAAAAGTAAACTTAGGAAAAGCTACAAGAGAAGGTGTGAAATAAAATGTTCAATCTAAAATTGGCATGTTGTTTCAGAAAATGGACCAACATAACATGACCAAAGAACAACTTAGCTGAAAGGTTGAGTAATTGACATTAGTGGTTAATAAATTGGTAACGATAATTTAATATTCTCATTTGGTTGTTTATAAAATTTTAGACATCAAAACACTGAATGTAGCAAAAGAAATCAATCATGTGGGAAAAGATACAAAATAATGGTCCAAGAAAAATTTGCAGCAATGTGTCACTACTATTCATAAAATTATGACCATGTGTTCTATAATCTAGTAAGAATATGATCAAGAATTTGAATTTAAAGACAAGTATGCTTTAGAAGTGTATAAATGGGATGGATTGCTTCCCAACTTGGAAGATTTATCTTATACTTATACAAATGACCTCATTCAATAAGAGGTTATTCAAAATGAAGAGATTGTTTATCTCACTGAATTTATAGGGGCTGCCAAGTTCAGGTTCCATATTGTGAAGGAAAGTATTAAAAATTCAATGATTCTAAATCAATAGAAGGTTATGCTCTCCTTGAATTAATGGGAGGAATAGAAAAATTGAATTGTTCATACACTGATGATGATGGTAAAATGGTTTCTAAGGAAATCATAGTCAATTAATTCAAAAATAATATTGAGTAAATTATTATTCCAAATCTATATTCAATTATGGACCAATTTAAAATTTGATTAAATATCAAAATAAATTGGATAATCTCATATAATGTTAAAGAGACTTCAAAGAATAGCTTATAAGATGATAAATCTACATTATGATGTAGAGATAGCTTATACATATTTAGATGGCCCAGATGAAGATAAAGTGTTATAAATCCTACAAAAGCTTGATGAATACTATGAGAGGAAACCACAACTAGAGAAAGAGAAGATCTAGATCGACCTAAGTGAAGAAGAATAAGGATAGTTTGTCATCAAATTTTGACTATTTTCATACTTAGAAATTTTTTAGTCATTTTCAAAATCTTCATTTGCATATTTTTATAATAGTAATTTTCACATTGTATGTTTATTTTGTAAATTCTAAGTCATTAAAATTTGCTATTGTACCTTTTCAAGTTGTGTAAAAACACCAATGCATTTTTGTAAGTTGTGCAAATTTTCTAATGTGTTTTTACAATATTTTAAAATGTGTAAATTTATTATTACTCTTTTACAAGATCCTTAAAGGAAAAAATGGTGGTTATGCACTATAACTAAACATTTCAACATATAAATATATGTTTAAGTCTCATTTGTAAAGTTTCCTGATAGTTGGACTCTTCTAACAAAATAGAGAAAGAGGAGATTGTTTGTACACCTCAAAGAGAATCAATAAAAGGAGAAAATTTTCAAACTTTATGTTCAAAATGTCATGCCCATTTTTGTCTAAAATATGGGCATGAACACATGATTATAGTGAGAAACACATCAATGAACATGGACAAAAGTTGAATTCAATCCAAGCATAAAAAGAATCCACTTGAATTATAATATAGTATTTTATAACTACCAAGAGGCTCATACAAGCATAATCTATTAATTTGGAAGCCCACAGTCTTAATCCATATAGCCTAATAGTATATATCTCTTTTTGATCTCATGCCAAGTGAATACAATGAAAATGACATCAAGATGACCATCAAAATTCAACCTTAGCCACCATAGGAACACTTAGATCCATGTGGTTGCTTAGGCAGGTTCCAATGCCATTTTATCCTCTCTTTTGGCTCTTGAGGATCTTAAAGGCTTAACATATTGATGTAAATAGATCAGCCACATGGCTCTTCCCAAGATCAAACATGCTAATCTCCTAATCTTGTCAAATATGTCAAAGATTTTGAAATCTTGATCCAACTAGGGAGTGCCATACCAATAAAAGGCATAGTGGTTAGTTCTCAACCCTGATGCTAGTGTCAGAGTCTAGGAGAGCTTGACCAATTATAAATTACCACATGTCTTATTTTTCTTAGTTATGAGTCCCCCTAGTTTGATAGAGGTGTCAGAGACTAGGAAAGTTCAAAATCTCTTAGTGGATAATGTATGTGGGTACATTCATATATATTTGATTCTCTTATTTATAAATATTAATAAGATTATGATTAATTAGTCAAAAACATAGAGTTTTTATTCTAAACTTTCCTCTATGAATCTACATTCTTCATTTCTACAAATAATGAAACCTTAGTGGGGTGAAAATACTAATTTTATAAGTAAATACAAGATAGGTATCATATTTTTTTTATAAATAATAGACAACTATTTTGGTGTATGTTTCATGTTCCTATGATCATTTAATGTCTTTCTTACCCATTAAATGTGAAAGGTTTCTTTCTAGTGAAGTCACCCTTGTTCTTGACAATTCTAGTAAGTCTTTGAATTTTTCCCATTGGACTTGGTATTCTACTATTTTGTACGAACATTTATTTCCTCTACTACTCTACTTTTATATCATCTTTCTATCACGTTCTCATACTTTGTGGTTAAAATTACAACCCCATTAAAAAACATTTTTGTTGTGAATAGTTTCTTTTACTGCATCCCTTTTTGGTCTTCAATATAGGTAGCACTGCCTACTAATAGGGAATGGACATTGTCCTATTATTTTTGAGGAAAATTCCACATTTTTTCCTTAAACAAATTTTCATTTCAATATAGTGGTATACATTTAAATTATTTTTATATTGTTTAGTTGGATAAGTAACACAAGGTTGTATGTTATTTAACTCTAATGGGATCTCTTATTAGGACAAATCATATAGTAGGATGAAACCCTAATTATTATCTACTTATCTTATTATTTGGGTTCTTATTAAGAGAATGTGAAGTAAATGTTATTATAACCCCCATTCTACATGAATATAGTCTATGAAAATACTTGGATAGTTGGGTGAGTTTAAAATCTCACTCTGTTCCAAAATGACTGCATAGACATTAGTTATCATCCATAGCATTTATAACCAATAAAAGTATTCCTTTATTTACACTTACCTTATTACATGTTAAATTAGGAATTATTTTACATGATATGGTTAATAAATAAATTTTTCAATCATAATAATGTGCACTCACCATTATAATTACGTTATGGAGTAGTATATTATTCAAATTGAATTGTTACAGAACTAATCTGACATAATTTTTCTTGAGTATTATGATTGAAATAAGAGTTAATGATTTAGGTAATTTTGTGCATATGTTGTGTTATAGTTATTAACGTCTATTAATAAACTTATACCTTAATACTATTGCTTAAATTTTATTGAATCATTTAATTCATGTTTATGTCTTGAAATAGTTATATGGGTTAGCCTTGGAAACATATATGATTCTATACGAAGGAATCATTGAATCTATTCTTTTAGACTGAACTAAGGATTATATTATAAAACCATAATCCATATCGTTATGACATGATGAAACCTTATAGTTAAATATATTCTATAACTCAACATTATTATTTATTTTATTTAATATGTTGCAAAGTTAAAATCCTCATAAAGGGTAAAGTGATTAGTTCTAAGACAAAGAATATAACTATTAAAGTTATTGTTGGAAGTGTATGGTCAATCACTTAACCTAGTGGGCCCCAGTGAACTTTATATTCCATTTTGGTAAGAATTCAAGACCAATCATGTACATAAGTCCTTTATGTTTTTATAATTCAAAGTGCATATACATTGGCTATTGTTGAAATCCTAGTGTCATGACCCAAAAAGGATCAAAATATTTTGGGTTAGATTTTAGGATTGTGATAGTGGTAGCAGAGCCTAGGTTACAACCATAGGGGTTTCTTAAAGAAAACATTATGCCATATTTAATTGAATTAATATTGTTTTTTTCAATCAAAACTATGTTATGATGTTATAAAGGCCACCCAGCCTCTCTTGAGATGAAAAGGACAATGCTTCATTTTTTGACTCTAAGATTCTAAGGACCAATAAAGTTTCTTTTAGAACTATGATAATTTCTTAGTGATAATTTTATGTTCCCCCATAGCCTTGGTTGATCAAACCCTTCTCAAAATCAGATTATTGTGTTAGGGTAGGCATCACTTCTCTATCATTGGCTAATAGGAGGTGAAGTGATGCCTTCATATGATGAGGTGAGGTGAATAAATTTATGGTAATTATTTACAACTTGTATGGGTGAGTCATCATAGGGTACTTAAGGTATGTTGTCCTTGGGAATAATAACATGTATAAATTAACCCTGTAGGGAAGTCAGAGAAAATTAGGGATATTTGCATATAAAAGAACACCTTTTGTCATTCAAATCCATGAGGCATAATTTTTTTTATTATTACTATTTTAGTGGATATTGGATATTGGAATCTGTTGGAAACAACCTTTTATTGGAAAAAGGTGATACTATATTTGAGATCCTTGAAGTTAAATATATTCATATTGTATTTAATGTTGGTCTCATCTAACCATCATGACTTCCATATATATATCAAAGCATGTAGAATTCATTTTGGTGAAGATGTTTCCAATGGAACTAATGCCTATTATGGGAATAATATCTATGATATCATAAACATGGATTCCAAGGTCTATTTTTTTACTCTTATAAATACTTTCAAGAAATAATGAGGGCATAATTTTGAATTCATTAACATATTAATGTATACTTATTTCCTATTTTTTGTTTCTTATTTAATGTAATTACGACAATAAAAGTAAAGAACTATTATGGTATAACAGACCATGTTGATGCTTCAGGATTGTTACATTCTAGTTTTAATGATAATATTTATTTAATCTCAAGGATACCTACCTATGAAAATCCCCTTAAGTCATGTCTCCATGAGGTGTGAAAGGTTGTTATTACCTTTTTCTAGATGATAAATATTTGAATCTATTGGAATAACCTCATCTTGGGACAAGGTGATACTATACCAAGGATCCTTGTGCAATATTTATCTCATATTGAAGGTGTTTTAAGTTCTAATATACCAACATGATTCCAAAAGAGTGCATGAGCCTATCTAGTGCATCAACACCTAGCATGGGAAAATGTGCAACATCAAAATATCCTCATTGTGGTGATAGGATATGAGGCTAATATTGGAATTTAAGCATTATGTTCATCACTAGATAACCTAATGTCTACAAATGCCCAGGTTGAGGTATAATATGAAGATGTTGGTATAAAATTCTCACTTACTTGGACTAAAATTGGTACCTATGTAATGAAAAAATGTGGTATTACATATTGTACATTTGATTCCTTGGGGCGTACCTAACCTCAAACATATTTTTTGATATGATAGATTTATCTATTAGTTTGATAAGGGTAGGTATTGATTATTTCTCTTGAATTAAATATAATGATCTAATTTTCAATTTGACCTTAGAAATAATTAAAGTGCTACAAATATTTGACATGGTACATAACCTTTATGGCAAAGGATATTGATGTAACTTGTGTTTGATCTTAGTACAAGTCCACCAATACATATCTAGTCAAAATATAAATGTTGGCATCTAAGATACAAATAAAAGTTGAGTGTTTGATGAAGCACATATATGTCCCTCAAATTGAAATCCTATGTAGAATTATACTGTCTTGTTTTTATAAAAATTGAGCTACATGGTTGCTACTATAAGGTTAGTTGGCACTAATAAGTGTAGAATACTCACAAAAAGGTAATAACATACTAAACTAAACCAACTATACTGATGTTGGAAACAATATTTTGGATCATAATTGTTTTCCTTTTGTTTAAGATTGATAAGTAATTTATGGTCTTGTATTTTACCCTTTAGTGGGTAGCATAAAGTCTTGATCAAATAGCAAAAAATCATAGGTACCCTCTTTAAGATTTTAATGGTAATATGGGTAAATTCCCTTAGATGGATGATAAGCAATGGTGGTATTGGGTTACTTAGACCATCATGAACTCAAAACATTATGGGGACCATGTTGTAAAATTGAATAATTGCATATGAATTCACCTAAATATTTTCTCCTATGTCCAATGTGGTTGGTGTGGGATATTTCACTAACTCATGTATTTTTTTTTAAAGAAGGTAACCATGGAAAAAATGTTACTACAATATGTTGGAATTTTGTGATGGATTTATAATGAGTCTATATGCAAGGCATAATAATTATAGTGGAAAATTCCACACTAAACCTTGAATTATGTTAAGAATCTAGTTAAATTAGGTTATTGTAACCTAATGCAATGATTTTTTTAGGTCTATGTGAGGATGAATTTCTATAGGAAGTGGAAATATTAGTATAATTTTAATCTATTTCTAGAGCTATTGGTCCTAATTTTAGTTGTACAAAATGAAATTTTTAGAAATATTTAGTTATGTATGGAATAGTCCTTGTAATAACAAATATATGTGTTTAGAAGCAAAGGACCAATTTCCTATAATTATTCCCTTAGGCACCAAGATGGTAATTTTTTAAGGGGTTGATGATGTCATATCATTACCTTAGCCTATAATTAATTAGGGCAAGAATTAGAGGAGAACTAGTTTAATGTGTTTCCTCAACCAACATATAATTGTCATACTTTGTTTTTCAATAACCATCATTGGCTTATAGCCCATTTTACAAACCATTTATTATTATGTAAAATACTCTAATCATTTCTTGCTTTATGATTTATTTAGATGTTTTTGATTTTATGTCTCTTGTCTTAGATACAACTTGTTATAAAAATGTTGTTACTCAATGACCTTTTTGTTTCGATTGAAGCACTTTTTTAAGTTTGGTTAATGCTTAGCAAGGTCATTTGAAAAACCTTTAAGGGAGGAAGACCTTAGAATTAGGTCAAGATGGTAATCATCAAATCAATTGAATCTTCTTCAAACACTTAAAGTGCATTGACTTAAGTTCATAAAATAATTATGTTGGGGCAAATAAAAAAAGGGTGTGAGGATTCATTTATGAATATTATGGTCTTGGTCATGATCAAATTAACATGGATTAATAATGTGGTTTTAAACTCTAATATTTACATTCTTCTAAGTATAAATTGACCCACATTAGGTCAAGGTAAAGTGAACAATACCATGGGCTGCTAAAAAATTAGAGAACTCTTGACTAAAGTACTAATCCCATTATCTATGTGAATTTTTTTGATGTAATGCAAAGACTATTTATCAACCAAATCCTTTGTTAGAGTATTTATTTCATGCATTTATCATGTTTTCTAGTGTATTATCTAGATATTTCATCCTTTTATGAGTTTTTCCTATGTGATTATTTATCCCACATTGGCTAGATAGGCTAGTTTTGTGTTTTATCTTGCCTATTTATGCAAGAGCTTTTCTTTGTATTAGCATATCATATTTCTAAATAACACTTGATTCACTTTGTTTTGAAATCATTTGTCTACAGCTTCATTGTGTGATGTTTTTTTATTAAAAATTATAAATCTTAGGTTGGAATTCTTGTTCACCATTCCTAATATGGTACCAGAGTTTTGAGGTGTTGCTTCCATTCGTATTGCTACATTTTGCTTGAAAATTTTCCCTTGCCACTATTTCTTCCCTTGTCATCCTCAATTTTTTCTCCTCTTACAAATTCAACACTTTCATTAAGGCTTTGATTGAATAAAATGTGTAGTTTTTATTATTTGCGGTAAGGTGGAGAGGAAGTGGAGGAGATCTTGGCATGATCTTTCAAGACTTTTCAAAGCTTTTAATTTTTGAAGCTTCTACTTTTGAAGTTTTTGTATTATTTTCTATTGAGAAACACATCATTATTCTGTTGAGGACCATTGAGATCTGATTGTGACACCATTTCTTAAAGACTTTTTGAAAATTTTATTACTAAATCTTAGCATTCCATTTAAAGGAGCAAAAATAAGGCATTACAACCCAAATCTGCAAAGAGAAATTTGGCTTTTGCATTGAATTTCAAGAGGATTAATCCTTGTTGGGAGTTGAGGTGATTTTGAGGACTAAGGCACTTTTTGGTAGCTTGACACTAAAAATTATTTCTATTATGTTTTATTTTTTTCTTTTCTTATTTGCATATCTATGCATTGAAGTTTACGGATCTAAGGAGAGAAAAAAAGGTGCTTGAGAGATGCATCATGATCTCATCAAGATCTGAGGTGGCATTAGGAGATCTAATTTTGCATTGTAGTATTTTAGTTACATCAAATTTTACCTAGATGCCTTTTTCAATATTTGGCTAGTGTTGAAGATGAAGAGACCTGCATTATGTTGAATGAAAAGAGACTTGGGTGTTGGATCAATAAATAAGGCATCCTTATCTTGTTTAGTCTACTACATTGGAAGATATTTTTTTATTTGTATTTAAAATGTACAGAGGTGCATGGTAGAGTAGAAGGAAGAAAGAAGAAATTATCTAAGAAGTACTAGTCTTATATCACTCAATATCTAAGTTTCATTCTAGATCTATTGTGTTTCTTTCAAGAAAGAGTGATGCTTGCTTTCCATGTCTATTTCTACCTTAAACTCACTCATCAAACATTACATGGAATTATTTTTAAGGCATTAAAATCTAAAGAAGTCAAAGAAAGGCATTGGAAAGAGAAATATCTACAAATGAGGTTCCTTGAAGACAATTATCAGCTAAAATGTAATAACACACCACCATTTATCCTCTCAAAATAACGTATTAATTCTTTTAGTGCTTTTATAAGCTAAATTTTTTCCTCGAGAGGAAGCACAGTTCACTTGCACAAGCATAACAGTAACCATATGGATCTTTTTTCACTTTGGTTTGCATTTATAAGTCTATAGTTCCAAAAAATATCTTGGATTACTATATTATTTTATGATTTGGTCACAAAAATTAGCTTGTAGTGTCTATTTTAATGTTTTGACCCATTTTACGATAAATCATAACACTGATAAATTTTGAACCGTAACTTGGATTTGAGTTATATGTTTTTTTAAATTGAATGGTTTTTAATTTTTTATCCATTTGTTTCATTAATTTGTAAAAACTAACCACTTTTATATAGTTCCAAATTGGGGGATCCTTAATACAATCTTTTAGGGGTTGTCTTGGTGCTAATTTTGTGCACCCTTTTGCATTATTTATGCTCTTTGGTGATTCATTAGCATGGATTATACTTATGGTATTGACCATTGTGATCCTTTCACTACACATAATTACCATACATGGATACCTCAAATGGAAACAATCATAAACTGCAAAGGATTATGATCCATAATGAATGAAACTCAACCATAGTTTACATGAGAATTTAAAAAATTTCAAAACCAATGTAAGTTTGAAGAGTGTATGGGTTTGATTAGTGGTTATGTGAGTGATATTATTTTGTTTCGTTTGGATGGGTGTGATTCTTCATTCAAAATATGGGCTAAGTTAAAGGGTTTGTTTGGGAAAGTAGATCACTTTATAGTCATGCAGCTTGAAATGGAGCTTACTTCACTAAATCTAGATGACTTTACCTCCATTGTAGACTACCTCACTAATTTTAAGCATTTTTTGACATAGTTGAATGGGAGTGGATAATATAAAAAGGATGAAGAGTGTTTCTACTCAGTTTTGTCAAAGTTGAGTGGCCTATTGATGTGGGTTTTATGCACACCTCAAAGAGTTTTAAACAGGATAGCCTCTAAATTGTTGGTATCTCTATGGCATAGGGTTCTACTCTAGGGCATAAGTTATAGGTATATGGTTATAATAATTGGGTGTTGGAATAATAGGTTGAGCCTATGAATCATTTAATGATGTTTGTGGGTAGATGCATGGATACTAATAAAAAGGGTAAAATACTAGGAAAATTGCATGGGTGGAGAACTATTCTATGGTGGGAAGATCTCAATGAAAATCAAAAAGATAAGGGAGGGTAAGGAAATAAATAAGGTTGTTTATCTCTAAAAAGTAATTTATAAGGCTAATTCTTTGAGGATAAGTATATCAAGAACTAATGTTTTTTATTTGTAGCTTTTATACACTTACAAACATACACAATTATAATTTTGGGATAATAGCTATATGATGCTTAATAGTCTCAAATAAAGGTTTCTCTTCATCAAGTTATTGTTGTACACCTTTATATAATAAATTATAGTTCAAATAAAGAAGTTATCTAGGGTAGTTATGGCTCACACCTAAAAGACTATATCAAAGTAAATGCCTCTACACACCTTATATTATCAATTCAACTTGTACTAATTATCTAAATCAATGAAATTTATCAATCTTTAATATCTATTGCACATCTAAGGCTAATATTTATAAATAAAATAATTATATTCATCTGCAACATTGGCACACATCAAAATTATTGAATCAATACAAACAAATAAACTCCAACTTCATCAATAGAGAGAGGGAAGAAGAAAGAACAAGCACAGTTACATGATAATCAATTTACTAATTTCTTCATGTATATTCATCTAAAACTTTGACCATTTGAAAATAGGGATCTACATGTATATAAATAACTTGGGTAAGGGGCCGCCTCATCCTCTAAGTTAAAAATAGTTCAATTACATCAAAAAAGACTATCTGATAAGTCTTAGTTACATCCTCATAATTTATAGATACTTTAGTCATGCAATCTATGCATGTTGAAAAAAATGATTTAGTTAATAACAAAATATAAATAACTAGGATTTAACATATCATTTATCATCACTACATGCAAAATTTATACAAAAATAACATTCAAGCTAAATCGGTTCTTGCTTACTATGTCTCAAAATTTTAATTAGAACTATAGTTGTGCTTATGCCTGAGCTAAATTTATCATTAGAGTTGAAGTATTAGGTGACACTAATGTGGCTATTATTATGGGAACTATAGGTAGAGTATGTGGAGTAGAACTAGTAAGTGGCATTTGTGTTGCCTTCTTATTAGCATCTATCTCTTGGTGATGTTTATATTTCTTATCATGTTATGCTCAAATTAGGTTCATGTCTAGAATGTGTAGCCTAGTCACCCTATTTATATGTTCCATTAGTTTAGCATGTTTTATCTTGGTGGATCTAAAGACAACCCAGAAGATATCTACCTCTGTCACCTTTTTCCTAGCTACACTCAATTTGTCTTTGATGTCTTCTAAGATTAGACCTTGTAGAATAAATTTTAAGTCATCAGAGGCTTTCTAAATAATCTAATAAAATGTATCTCTATTCACCAGCTTAACTTTATTATCCTAAATTATTTTCAATTCTAGTTCAATCAAAATTTACTCGACCTACTTCTCTTGTTCATGTAGCTTGTTTACTAGAGATTCAGAGGATGACCCCAAATCTTGAGCCTCCTGAGTTCTTATTAAAACTAAATTCAAAGAATTTGATGATTTTACAGGGGTCATCAATTCCAAGTGGATAAATACCTTATTGGGTGTGTATAATAATAGGAAATTTAGATTACTCTCATCTTCTTTTAGAAGCTTGAATAATCTAATTATATAATTGACATGGAGAGCCTAATTGACTCTCAAAGAATGAATGGAATCTATAATTGCATATAGCCTAAGTGCTACATTTTTCACATCCTGCTCAGTACCTTAGGGGACTTGAATTACCTTTGTTTCTCTCTAATATTTTCCATCTTCTTTTCAAGATCTTGTCTAGCCATTTGTGTTCCCTCATGTATGGCCAATATTGCCTCAATATGGGTCTCCACATAGGAATTGAGGTCATCTATATATATGGATTGATTCTTGTGCCTTTTCTTTCTCTTTGAAAGGGATTAAACTTCTTCCCTTTCCTATATAATCAAATTTATAAAATAGTTATCCTCAATCTTCCTCTTCCTAACTTTCTAGACTGATGTTGTAGCCTTATCAAATAATGATCTCACCATTGTAAGTTCATTGATCTTCATATTGGGCCTCTTAAAGGGAAAAGCTCCTAACTCCTTGGCCACATTTGTAAGAGTGAAATTTTAAAGATCTGATGGATGAGATTATACTTTCACATGCTCTTCAAGATCAAGCTTAGTTTCAGAGGAATTACTAGGCATCAATAGCCAAATTATTTTAGACTAGTCTATGTTTATAAATTATGGCATTGGATTCAAAACAAAGACGAGTTGCATCTTTAGATCCATTTTGATGGTCACTCCTATGGTTGTGGTGGTTGGTATTGAATAATTCAAGGGTGAACCCAATTGGGTGAAAGAATCAACAATTGGAGTGATGGATTGGCTGATGGTTTGAATGGATAGAGCTATGGTTAAAAGGATGTTAACTAAAGGAAGATAAATTACATTAGTCGGGGTAAGAGTAGGTGAAGTGGAACTAGGAATATTAGCATATGGGTACATAAAAATGAGACCTATAGATAGTGCTCAAACAAGAATGAATGTATAAATAGTTGGTAGAGGGATGGTAGAAACTATGGGTGATTACATCAAGGGAAAAAACCTAATGGAGATGTAAGAAGAGGACCCTTATGAGATGTTTCACTAATGAGAGGTGGCTTTATTTTTAGTGATTATATGCTTAACACTTATGATGAAAATTATCTAAAGACAAGGTTTCTAAAACAAAGCTTCTAATATGCAAGTTCTCGAATTAACAGTAGCTAAAGAGAAAACTTCCAAATAAAAATATTCTGATCAAAAACTTTCTGGAACAAATTTGTCAAAGTAAAGCTTCTGAAGACCAAACTTGTTGAAGTAAACATTATAATAAAATCCTTATAAATTGAAATTTGTTGATAATAAAGTTATTGAATAGAATCTTTTTGAAGAAAAGTTTCAAATGAAGTGAATTCTTTGAAACAAAACTCATCAAAAAAAAATTTGAAGAAAAAACTTATAAAATAAAGTTATTGAAGACTAAACTTGTTGAAGATGAAGTACTCCATAATAAATCAATCCGAATTCCTATCATTCAAATCCATTCTTTCCATCATTTAATTAATAGGTTAGTTTGAATTAGTCCTCCCAAATGAAATAAATATACCCAAATGTGATTCAATTTTCAAAGCACTGAGTTTTTACAAATAATAAAAACCATCATAAACCTCAAAAACACATAGATGCATAGATAAGATATTCATATTTCTAAAAAATAAAGGGGTCCCCACTTTTTATAGAAAAATATAGGGTGGGGTGTGTCTAATACAAAAAATAGAAAATCACAAAGGTGAATACTCTAGAGTTCTCAAGAACCCAAAACCCATGGTTTTACAATCCCAATATCAACCATAAATTCATCCCAAAATAAAAGATTAAATCAAAAATGAAAAGAGACTCTAAATATTTCTATGCAAGATATTAACTTTACTTACACCTTAGATATGTGTGTCAAAAGTGTTGTTCTTTATCTCTTATTTAAGGGTTTTAGGAAAATACATGGGGGTAAGCCATAGGTTTCACTTTTATTGGGTGTTAGGTGTATAGACATTGGGGAACTTAGGCATTTATCTACTACTAGCAAGGTGTTCATAGCCCCAATAGAGATACCTTTGATCACCTATTCCTCCCTTTCTACATATTTTTCATGATGAATGATACATTGATATTATTTCATCATGTAGGCTTTGAATCCTTTTGTTTTTAAACTTTTCTTTGTTTTTATTTTTGAAAGAGAAATAAGGTGACCATAATGAGTTGGTCTTAGTAAAGTTTTAGTTTAATCGAAATGTCCCTGTCAACTCTTGCCCATGTCTATGATTATTACCTTAAACAAGTATTAAAATTTTATATGAATTTGACCCAAGGGGATAAGGAGAGTTTTCTAAATTTTCACAAAATTATGAGAATAAATTTCACATACCTGATGAAATCGTTAGCTTCAAAGGATCTATTCATGGCTAGCTCTCTCATTGCTTACCTAGATTAAATTTTTTGAAATACATTATGCAATACCCATTGATATGGGTTGGATTCAAAACACCTCAAACTATGTTTGATTATACTAGGATTGACAACCCTTAGACTACCATGAAATAAAAATAAAAATATCCTATAAAGTAGGAAAACTAATGAAATCAAAAGGGGTTAATCTAGAAAACACAAACCTATCTAATAAATGCTAA
Source organism: Torreya grandis (assembly GCA_037957365.1). Lineage (NCBI taxonomy): Eukaryota > Viridiplantae > Streptophyta > Pinopsida > Cupressales > Taxaceae > Torreya > Torreya grandis. The sequence goes on from JARHVA010009537.1 coordinate 232,371, forward strand.
CAATAGAAAGTAGGAATCTAACTAATAAAGTAAAACTAACCTACTCCTACCTTTACTAGGACATATTTTGGTACTTAGAGACTTCTATATATGGGGAAGCCATGAAGTAATTCTTCAAAAACTATCCATTGATTGGATATGTCAAATCATTTCCTTGAAGATCTTTTAAATGGAATGCATTATTATCCAAGATCTTGGAAATTTGATATGGCCCTATCTACAGTGGGGTAAACTATCATGCTTTCTTTTTTTCTCATGGGATTTATCCCATACTAGCACCAAGTTAGAGATCTTGAATGCTTTGAATTTCACGCTCTTATCAAACCATATCTTGACCACATACTGATGTTTGTTGAAGTTTTGCAATGCTTTATCTCTAGAGTCTTCCATTTTGATAATATCCAATAATCTAGACTCTGTTTTGTCATTGAGTTACTTTTATTCTTACATAGATTTATACGTTGGAAATTTTAGCATGATTAGGAACACTAGTTATTTCTCATATACTAGTAGATATGGTGAAGCTTTAAGATCCTATTTATACTTAGTCCATTCTACCTAGAGTGAATATTTTAGGAGGTGCCACTCCATAGGTTTATCTATAGTTGACTTCTTGATAGCATCTATGAGGTTCTTGTTGGTTACTTATCCAATTCATTCTCTTATGGGTAGTAATTGGAGGATGATATAATTGTAATCTATTTACCATGGTCTCATTTAGTGAACTCAACTGATTGAAATTTTGAACCATTATCACAAACAAAAGAGATAGGGGTGTCAAACCTAGTTGTGATATGTTTTTCATGAAAAATTATCATGTCTTGGGATCTAGAGTTTTTGTTGGATACTACCTTAGTATATATAGTAAAATAATCTATATCAGTGAGTAAAACCTTATGTCCAATTGAGGAATTTGGGTTCATAACACTAATAAAGTCTAAGTCCCATTGGGAAAATGGCCTACCTTCAATAATAGGCCATGATGACATTGTTGTGTGTACGTATCTTTTTTCCAAAACCTAACATTCATGACACATATTCACATGGAAATGAGAATCCTTAAATACCATCATCTAGTAATAACCCATTTTGAGTAATTTATGGGTTGTCGTATTGCTTGATGGATGTCCACTACCTATCTTTTGATGCAAATTTTCTAAGATTTCTTGAGATTCTCCACATGAAACACATTTTAGATAAATGACTTTGTAATTATTTTTGTAGAGGAATCCTTTCCTAATCATATAATGATTAATTTTGAGCCTTAAATCTCTCTTTTGAGTTCATGGGGGCATGTTTTAGTGAGTAATAACTAAATGATACTTGAATACCAATCTTCTTGGGAGACCTATGTCTAATAGACCTATTCAATGATGATGTGTGGGTTTGGTTCAGTCATTAATTAAAAATACCTTGTCCTCTAATGATCCTATATGGTTCAACTTCACTATAAAATTCTTATAATTTTTCCATCCATTTAACTTTACCCTCCACTAATTCATTTTGTCCTAGCGTAAACTTGATAGTAGGATCTAGCACTATGCCAATCATATTATTATTGAGATTATAGTGTCTAAATTTATTAACTAATTTGATGAGAGTGAATATTTGTTTGTCAATTAGGGAATACTTAAGCTCTACATATTTTAATATTATACTTATAAATGAAAAAGAATGCTCACTTTCTTCCCTTTTCTACGTAAGTATGACAACAATATTATGTTTTGAGGTAAATGAGTACAATAAAAAGTCTTTAGTGAAATTTGAGCTTACAAACACTAAGGCTTGTGAAATAGCCTTCTTTATGTCTTGAAAGGACTTCTTAGATTTAGATGTCTACTCCATTTTTACATTCCATTTGAGCATTAAATTCAATGGTCTAATAATATCTAAAAATCTTGATATAAATTTACTTACAAAACTTATCTTCCCAAAGAAGGATTTGAGCTCCTTTTTGTTGTTTGGAAATATTATTTTTGAAATCCCTTAGATCCTAAATGGGTCAATAGTGATCCCATACTTATTAATAATGTGGCTTAGTAGATTGCCTTTAGTATCATTGAATATACTCTTCTTTGGGGTTAAATTATACCCCAAACTTCCATCATCTTTCAAAAATGGACTAAATATGGTAAATATGATCAGCTCTATTTTTTAGAAAAAATAGTGAGATCATCCATGTATATAATTATATACTTCTCTAGAATTCCCTAGAACACATGATCTATTTCTCTCTAAAAAAGAGCTCTAGCTTTGATTATCCCAAATGGAATTCACTTATATGCATATGATCCCAATTTCATAGTAATTGTTGTTTTCATCCTATCATTTGATTTGACTAATATTTGATTGTAACTTGAAAATCCATCCAAGAAAGACATCATTTTAGACCCACTCATAGTTTGTATTATCTCATTAAAGGATGGAAAAGTATAATTGTCCTTCTTTGAAGCTTTATAAAATTCCTAAAGTTGATGCAAAGTTTGATCTCGCCACTCTTTTTCCTAACTAGAACTAGATTGGCCACCTAAGTTAAATGTCTAATAGGAAAACCTATCCTAGCATTTGGCAACTTTTCCACTTCTTTCTAAATTAGTGTTTCCAAGATAGGATTAACAAGCCTTTGCCTTTGCCTAAAAGGTTTATGATTAGACTTGATTGGAATCATATGGGTAATGACCCAGGGATTGAATATACTTAAGTCATCATAAGTCAATGTAATTACATCTTTATACCTGATAATCAATTATTTGATATTTTGACTTTCTTTTGGTATGTAGCTTAAGATAATATTGATAAAGTGTGAATCCGTTTCATCACCAACATTTCCTGAGATGAATTCAGATTCATTAACCTTGAGTTGCATTTATTATTGGGCTTTAGGATCTTTATCAAAGGTCCTTTCTAGGGCGACCATCCCCAATGGGAGATGATTATCTTTTAACTAGATAACATCTTCTTCATGGCACCTATGGTTTCTTTATTCATTATCAATTATTTTAGATTAAAATTATCCTAAATTTGTATAAAATTAATAATTTTTTGGTCATCATCAAACACTTGAAAATTTTAAACATTGTTTGGTACTGAAGAACAAGTTACCAATTGAATGGAGAACTTTTAGATTTTTGACTCCTACAAGGGTGCCAAATTTTCAAGTCAAGTGGCCAATGAATTAGTATCTCCATTTTGTTCTCTTGGGATAGACATTATGTTGAAAGATTTAAATGATTCAATTAGATCCTAAGATCTATTCTTGTATTTATTCAAATATGATAATTTGCTTTGATATTTATTTTTGACCTAGTTAACAATGATTTCAATTTCTTTGTGTACCAACAATTATTTGACATAGTTCTTGAGGGCAAATTGTAATCCCAAAATTAAGGATTTATATTCTTCTCTATTATTAGTACATGTGAATTGGATCTTGTATGCTACCAATAGTTTCTATCCTTTTGGATTCATCATCTTGATACCAAAACATTATCTTTGCCTAGATATTGATCTATTGAAATGGAGGGTCCATAATTGGGAAGGGCCTCAAATTTTTTTTAGTGCTTCATGTTTTATAGTAAATGTATAAATTCCAAGACTATGAGATTTATAAATTACCTCTTTATTGGTGGTATTGTACTCCATAATAGGATGCTTCATTCTTGGCTCTTGATCTATCTTGATCTGGTTGGCTATGCCTCTCTAAGGCATCAAGATATGTGAAAAGTCCATAGAAAGATATCCATTTAACATTTTTGACCAATCTCTACTAAAAAACAACCCATACCCTTCAGGGATATCCACTACCAAGATGTATATATTCATATCTACTCTAAGCTTTAAGTCAACTTGAATTCTCACATCATTAAGCTGTCGTAATAGATACACTACTATCTTATCTAGCTATGACACAATCCTATTGGATGGCTTTGATGTTAAATAAAGCTTTTGACAAATGAAATTCAGCATATTATTGTTGAAGATCCAAAATCTACTAGATAATTATGTATATTCTCTTCAAATTCTCTAATGGTCAACAATAAATGGGGAACTTCAAGCTTGTTTTTGTATATAACATTCATGTTAGTTGTTTTAGACTTTTCTACAATAGAATTACCTGTGATGGACTTCCATAAGAGCTCCTTCAGCTCTATGATTTGTGCTAGTTCATGAGAGTAATGTTGGCCTTAAATTTTCTTCATATCTACCACAATATTATATCCTCCTTTATTTTATTCCTCTCTATGATGAGGCTGATCATTCCCTTTAGGGGAGGAGGATTATTTTCAACTTTAGGATTTAGAAGAATAACCATATTATTGGGAGGAGTAGAAGTAGTAAAAAATTTCATGTTCCTTAAATTATAATAATAATTATTAAACTATTGGAATGATTTCACTTCATTAGAATTATCCTTCAAGATATTTTCATATTAATTAGGGAAGGAGTACTCAAAGGTTTCAAAGACAATAGTTGAACAAAAAGGGCCTAATTAATGAGGGAGATATGGAGGATACATCATTTGATCTTGTCTGATTATTTATCTATAGAATATTTTAAAGGATATGTAGAAATATATAAAGTCTAACTATCCATGTTATGATGTATTGTGGACCCTCCACCAATTGTGAAAATTTATTTCAATGATATTAATTTCTGGCAGCTTATTAGATTATTGTTGTTATGTATTGTTAGTGGGCCTATTTAAGGGCCTATTATATCTTGGGAAGGTAGAATTATAATTATAATTTTTATTATTGGTATTACATATCCCCTTATTATATTCAATAAATTATTTCTCAATTTATAAAGCATTATTTGTTTAGAATCTAATTCAACTTTGTTGGAGTCAAAATCCTAAGCGATTGGCACATTAGTGTCATCTTGATGTTGATTTTGCTTTTAGTTATTCCTTTGTGTTTTATATTTCAAGAAATCATAATTCTAGTTACTTAGTTGTTACATCATGGGAGGTTGAGTGTACAACTGATTTTGATTGAATGTAGGGGTGTTATGATTCGCATGTGAAATTACATTTCAGGATGGAAGTCCATTGTTGAATGTTTGACCTCTTAGATTATGAGATCTAAATTATGGATTCAGCTGCTTATTGATGTTAATAAATTCTTTCAATTCTAAATGTATATTTTTGGAAATGGAATCTCTTTGCAAGAACACTACAATAATAGGATATAATGCATTCTTGTATATCTCAAGTTTTATTTTCTCATCTAGTTTATATGTGGCATTTAATTACATGTGCATCTTTTAAAATCTTGAATTGAAGGCTTAAATGGACTCATTGGGTTCATTTTTCATTTTGGTAAAGAGATAATATACCATACTCAGATTAGTTACTTGTCTAAATTGTGCAAGGAATGTATTTTGAATCTCATTCCATGAGATGATGGAATTTTATTGTAAATTTAGATACCAATCATAAGAAGAATCTTATAGAGTAAACAAAAAAAACCTAAGTGCAACATCCTCATGGATAACATTCATTAATCTCAATAGAGCCTTGAAATATTTGATATGTTCTTTATTCATCCTCCCACTTGATAGGGAGAAGGCAGGAAAATACTTTTATGGCTTCCTTGGCAGATCATTTTGGTCCCAAGGAATGGTAATGGTAGATCTAATTAACTAGGGTTGAGCCATAAGAAGGTTGATTAGTAGGACATTTCTTATAGCATAAAGTGTTCAAGCTCTACATATCTCAAAAATGATAGGTATGGGTCTAGGTGATGTAGATTTATATGGAATAAGTCTTGAAAACATCATCTCTTAGATTTGAACTTGTCTAATCTTATTCACATGTTATGCTTTGTCTTGAAGCTCTCATTACCAATCCATTCTTTCTCTTAGTTTTTGGTATTAATAACCTCCTTACCTTTATACCTATTCATTATACACTTTAGAGATACTTTTTGGTGTCATTATACCTCTCTCATTTTCACTCACATTCATTCTTAAACTCATTTCATATCATTGTTCTCTCTTTACCATTCAACTCTTTCCCTAGCTCTTTACTAGGAAATCCTCTTAGGTTACAAGTACCAAATCTTGTCTAGGGTTCCAAGTATTCAATATTATTTTAGTGATGGTATTTTATGATAATGGTACACATATTATTATCTCCTTCAATCCCTTAATGAAAATTCACCCCTTAATTCCATACCTCAAGGTCACAATGATCCCACTAGGCTTTAAGCCTTTTTTTTGTTTTCAGTGTATTTTAAAAATATATAAACTCCACTAAATATAAAATATAATTTAAAGACACCCTATATCTTATTATAGGTTTTTATCAATTTTCAAGACCCAAATCCACACCTAGACCACACTTCCTTTCTAAACCTCCCCTCGATTAGGCCTAATTAACCCTATCACATACCCATAGAGATTAAATGCATATTGTACCATACCCTTTTATAAAAAAAACCTTTTGATTCACTTTATAAATGAAAAATGAGTAAGATAACCAATTATTAGCATTATCCAATAGTTGGAACTCCTTATATGGGGTTATCTTGTTTGAAACCCTAAGTGGGTAATTGCACACGCTGAGAGACTAAATTATTCATTTATTTGAGTTTGAAAATGTTTCAAGAGACATAATAACCATTTCTAGGTATATTTTTACCTATTACACCCATACAATTAGTTTTTAAACCTTATTCAATTCATTGAATTATTAAGGATAATAAATTATAGAGGAATGTGTACCTTTGAGTGGATTGTATAAGTTTCCAAGAACCTATATTCATTTAAAAGACTATAAGCACCTTCTAATGGACCCTTTAAATACCTAAGACTCTTTTCAAATTATAATAATACATAAAAAAATCAAGGTTATTTCCTCTCCTCATGTATCTACATACATTCTTATCTTAGACTATGCAAACAAGATGTGACATGTGTAAGCAGGGGTCTTTTGTAATCAACAGGTTTTAAGACTGCATCAATGGTTACTTTTGATATTTTTAAACTTTTATCATACCAATACTTTATAAAAATAACCAAAACTCTCTCCTTCAAATCTCACTTTGTCTCCAAGGTGTTTGACCACACAAATAGGGGTTACTTGACTATGTAATAGGGTTTTTACTTATACCAACAAGGTACCTTTAAGGATGAATATGTATTAAATTATTATCACTCATAACAAATTAAAATAATGTAACTTATAATTCCTTAAAATGTATTTTACCTAAACACTATCATCATAAACCACTACCACAAACTATGCTTCAAGAAATAGGAATTCCTCTTCACACTTGACTGTTATAAAAGTCTACAGGGTTTATCTTTTGCTATAAACATTTATTAAGATCATTCCTTTGGGGAATACACCACTTGAGTCCTCAACTTATTATTAATTCACTCTTTTCTATATATGACTAAGAATCCTTTCCTCTTGTATCAAGCATACTAAATTCACCCATTATTCCCTTGCTTGACTGTAATCAATATTCCTCTATTCAAAACCTGCATCCTTATAAAACATCAACAAGATTCAAGGCCTCAAATGCCTTTCAAGACAATATGCAACTAATGCAATCAATATCCATTCATTGGAAAACACAGATTAACAAGATTTCCTTTATTCATTGAATTTTTCTTTATTACTTTACAGTCATTTCATGGACTTATGACCTTCCTTGAGGAGTTTTCTCATCCTCCCATTCTCTAGTTTCTCCTCCTCTTATTTGGAGATATTTCTTCCTATTGTCTCATCTCCCCTAGACTGATGTACAACTTCTCATTTCAACCAACTTCAAAAATGGTTACTTGGTTAGTTACAAGACAAAATATTCCTTTCTTGATAACCCAATGTATGGATGATGGTTACATTAATAAAGTGATCCAGACAACAATTCAGATGATAATTTGGGTGATGGGTCCACCCCATTTGATGGCAGAACTTCTGGGAGCCATAACTTTTGCACTGTAGCTCCAATTGACTCAACGTTTGAACTATTGGAAAACTAATAATGAGGGGAACATCGTGAGATGGCATGAGCTCCGATCAATGAAGTTTGACACCATAAAACCCAACAGAAGTGTCTTAAATTTCAATTTTAGTAGTGCAGTCTAAAAATAGTAAGTTTCTAAAAATAGTAATTCATCGAATTCTATATTGTTGTAAATCGTGGAAGTCAAACCAATTCATCTCCCTCGAAATTTGTGACCTTCCGTATCCTCCCCACACCTTCAAAACATGTATAAATGAAGATTTAACCTGAAATAGAAATCAAACATCTCTTCTCAAAGATAAGCATATGTTTGGGTCTGCAATTTTGATAAATAAAACATCTCTTTTCAGAGATAGCATTATTTGAATTGTGTTGTTCTTTTTTTTGAATTATCTTTCAACCAAAGATTTTGAGTTTTGGATCAGCTAAAGCATGACTTCTATCTTGATAACTTAGACATATATGACTCCCAACACCCTTTAAAAGGCTTCATGGCCTTATTAAACCAATATTTTCTCATCTAAACACATTATACCATGTTCATAGTCACTCTTAACTTGGTTACATATTTGAATTTTTAAATCTTAGTTTTGGAGGGAAAACTCCTAGTACCTATATAACACACCCCTATGACTAAAAAGGACTCCATAGAATCAAATGGACATTAGAAGGTCCCTTACTAATATTGAATTCCAAAATTTAGCAAACTTTAACCTATACTAACAATAACTCAAAAATGGTGTCTTCATGCTTGATGCTCTTACATCATACTCCCTAGGAGGGAGAAAAATTGCATGCTACAACTTATTTCTTACCTTCAAATTCAACATTTTAAGGTCTCTCATACTCAACATATTGTTGATCCTCCTTTCTTGCTCCTTTTTCTTTGCTAAACACTTGCATTTCTTATTTTTGGCATTATCTAGTCTCTTTATCAATGCATATTTTACTTGTATGAGGTGTTCCAAATATTGTATCTCTTTATTTTCTACATGTTCCATATTTTAAAAGTCACTTTAGTCTTCATCATACTCCATCTCTAACCATTGGTTCTTATTCTCCTTTCTCATGCTTGTTCTATGGCTTGCTTCCTCATGAATCTCACTTGATTATTGCTTGATTAGATGTCTTGGCTATTTGGAAACATTGTTAATTTTATCTAAGGGAATCATATACATCTCAATCTCTATAATTTATTTTTCTACCTCTTCTTGACATTTATACATCTTTTGTTGTCTCTTTCTATCACCTTGCTCATTTTAAAAGAGAAACTTCTTGTCCCACTCATCTTCAACATAGTACAATGTTGTTTGACACCTTCTTAACTTTTCATATCCATGATTATCATTAATAAACTTAGTTTTAGCTTGACCAATAGAATAATTTACCTTATTAGCTTATTCATGCCCCCTTTACTAGGTTGTTAGGACATTTGCATGTAGCTTTGTTTGCACAACTCCTTATGCTTTCCTATGATACTCCTAACCTATTTCTTGATTGATCTCATCCATAATATTTTCTTGTTATAATTCATATTCTTTCATCCCCTTGGATGGACTGCATATCTCTTCTAACATCTCCATTTCTTATTGTAACTTGAGAGCATCCACCTCTTCAAAATCTTCATCAAATCTTGGTTTGCATTGTTCTTCACCTTCTTAGGTATATTTATATTTATCTTTTCCTTATACTCTCTCATTTATGAGATACAAAATAACTTCATTCTTCTGCACACCATGTTTTTTAAGCACTCCTTGAGGTGCTTCATCCTTAGCTTTCCTTTATACGAACTCATTCATCAATGCAATTGTTTCCATTTACAATATATCTTTATTAATAGAATAAACTTCACATGAATCATCATAAATAACATTAAACATCAAACCTTTAGTCCATTCATGTTATTTACACTCATCCTCTTGATTACATAGTTATACCTTCATCTATTTGGTTTGGTTTGCTTGCACCATCTCTCTTGTTTTCTTCATGGGCTTGTAATCTTCCTCTATCTTCATGCTTCCTATTTTTACTTGGATTTTCACCCTTTGAGGAGATGCCTAAGATCTTCTCGTCCAATTGGCATAATGGAAACACATCTAGGCTTGTGGGCAGCCTAAGGATGAGGTGAATCTCTAGATAGGGCTAGCTCCCTTGATGTACCACTTTGGATTGTAACTACACTTAAACTTTAGGGGTGAAAAGGGAGAGAGATAACTTAAATAAAAATATTCTAAGGGGGGTGATACATCAAATAATATGATGACTTCTAACCAGTTTCATGTCACACATGAAATCAAGGGATAAATTGAACATATACTTCTCCAATCTATGTCTTATTACATCAATATTACACTATGAGGCTATGGATGAATGTCTTAGTCTAGGAGGACTAGAAAAGAGGCCTTGGATGGAAATAGTGAATATACTAACTCACTCAAACCTAGAAATATCCTAGAATACTTCACATGCCCTACAAGAAAAGGCTACAAATAAGCAAAAGAATGAAACAATATACTAATGAATCCATAGTTTTCACTAATAAATATTCATAATATAATTTAAAACACTATGAAAATCAATAGAAGAGGTTAAAATAATTATTATTATTGATAAAATAGTATGCAAATGAGCAGGGCTTCACCATACTCAGGAGGATCATAAGTTACAATGGCCAAAATGGTTAGTTCTTATAAAATTTGAGAAAGAAAAGAGAAGAGATAAGTCCAAGGGTCACAAGGAAACTTTTTAAGTTGATATAATTAGTTAATTTTGCATGATATAATGATTTAGTATGAACCATGTAAGGTTAGGAAGTACAAATGTCAATCCAAGTGATAAACCTCATGAAAAGTGGCATGAAACTTCTCATTCTGGCTAAAAAAAATTGCCTTCATTATTTGGACCTATTTGAACATCCCAAAAATAATTAGGGATATTTATAATGATTTTAAATAATGGGAAAAGTATCAAGACTACCTCCCCATGGATTGCTTATAGGCATGGTCATCTTGAATCATCTAGAAATGAGCCATCATCATCTATAGTCTAAAAACTCTTCCTTCATGCACCATGCACACTTGGCTTCAAATTTGGCTTAAATTTTCCATGAAAATACCTATGAGGGAGTTTATGACACATTTTAAGACCTTATATGGCTTTATAGGAATTAGGCATACTTTAAAATCAGCTCTCATGAAGTTTTCCATCCTTCTCACTAGCTTGTCCACTAGGCTAGTTTTGATTGGCTGAGATGAAGCACATAGTTTGGACACATAAGAGTATTTTATTGGAATTAAATGACCATAGGGAGTTATAAAAATTATAAATATTCCATTTAAACTTTATTTCATCTTCAAACTCCTCCTGTATCCTGCACAATGCACAACATTGTTAAGAAAATCTTATTTTTCACCCTGTGCATACAAGTTCATATAACCAAAAATCATGGGAGGTAGCTTGAGTGAGTCCTATAAAAATTAAAATAGTTAAAATGGTCAATATATTCCATTAATTAATATATCCAACTTCATTTTTATAAAATGGTCTTTGTAAGGGTTTAACAGGCGTTTTAGCCCTGTTTCCACTCTTAAGGTTCATTCATAAAAACTTGATGTTGAAGTTTCCAAAAAATTCCAAAAATTCATAGTTAAAAACCTTATTCAACATCCCTAATATGATTTTTCCTCCATGAAAACCATCCAAAAATATGTGAGCATTTGAACTTGACCTATCGAGCTCCTTCCTCCATTTCAACAAGCTTGAGTTTGTTCTTGAGTCAAAAGAAAGGCTTCCTTGTTTTTATTTGCACTATAAAAGATTTAAAAATTATGAATTTACCCTAAAAAAATTCCCAAATTAGTTTTAATACACATCTCATGTTATAATGATGAATGACCCCCATTTGTCCTTGGCCTAAACCTTGTTCAATAGGTCTACCTACAACCTAAAGCTCAAAATGACCTTTGATGGTTTTCCTTTCCTCTTGATAGCTAAAACACACCTATATTCATACCATTCACATGTTACAATAGTATAGAGAGATTTACAAGATTTAGAAATGAGAATGACCTATTGTTTGGGCTTTAAGCCAAAATCTTACTCAAGGGTCATGATTGCACTCTAAGAGTGTAGGGTGCCTTGTTGAGTTCCATCCCCTTTTTCATGCTCTACCATATTTATTTTGATGTTTTCCAACTCTCCACACCTTATTTAAGTGTTTTTATGTATATTTTTCTCATACTTCCTCTTCCTTCCTCAAGGTTATAGGTTTCATGTACAAAGGGAGTGTCCTCTGTCTAAAAAAAAATAGTGGGTACTCCCTTATTTTACCAGACAAATTTGAATATTTGAGGAGGTTATCAAAGTACTCAAGGTGATATATACAAATTTAAATCTCCTAATAATATTATTTGACTTTCCAAACCTTTAAAATGCTAAGACTGACCTGTTAGGCAAGGACTTTATGCAATAAATTCACCTTAGATTGTATATTTCATGTTTCAAGCTCCCCTTTCTATCATATATCCATTAAGAGATTGTTTTTAGGATACTATTATTTTATTTAAGGAGTAATATTACTCAATCATCCCTAAAAATCTTCATGAACTCCTCACACTCTTTAACTCTTAAGGTTGCCTTTCAATTCTTGATTGTGTTTCCTCAAAACATCACACCTGTAGGTGTATATGCATTACTTAACCTTGCATACAAGTTTAAAGACATTATTTTTTCCCCTTAGGTTAATATGGTGCTTTTTAGACTCACTTTCCTCATTCTTAGCACTATAGGCAACTCAAGAACCTAGTTTACTTGATCCCTACCTGTTTAGTGAACACAATCAACTATGTTGAGGAAGATTAAACCCTATAGGTGTTTATTTGCATTAGTAAGGTTTCATGTAAGTCATCGTGGATTTGAGGAAGGTTTTAATATGTTTTTTTCTCATAAAAAACCCTTATATTCTCTATAACATACCTTGAACTCATGGATTGAGTCCTTCCTATTCTAACTGAGAAACCCTTCCTTAATGACTCATAAAAGTGTCTTCTAGCTTTAATTAATCTTGATTAAGGTTTTTAATACGTTCTTGGAATCCATTGAGGTCACAAAGTGCATGGTTATACTTTAAATCACCTTGTATACCCTTAAACATCATTAAAACATCAAGTTAGCTCATTGTCTACCCTATCTTGACTGAGATACTCTACCTTTCTTGACTATTGTAGGTTTTTATTGACTTAAATTTAGCTTAGTTATCCTACTCAAAGACTCCCTTTAAATCCCCTGATATCTCATAAAATTATCCTACATTTTCATTCAACTTGAGTATCCTAAGACAAGATTTGGGCATAAAATCTGAGTCACTATCCTATACCCTATTGTAGGTCAACATCTCCATAGTGTACAGACTGTAAATGTGTTTGGGGAACCAAAACATAAAGTGTCATTACCTCTAATGATATTTTTGTTCATGGATTCCACTTCAACCATTTGGAGCCACTCACATATGGGTACATACCTAATGTGCATCTTTGGATGAAAAATATTCTTTTTAGCCTTAAACTTGTAGATGATAGTGCCTGAGTTCAGTGTTTTTAAAGGCACATTTGAGGCTCCAAATTTCTAACTTCTACTCACTTCTTGACTCCCATTTTTGACATAATTCTTCTCTATGCTAATGGTCCCTCTAATGATATTTTAGTTCATGGATGCCACTTGAACCATTTGGAGCCACTCACATATGGGTATATACCTAATGTGCATCTTTAGATGAAAGTTATTATTTTTAGCCTTAAAATTATAGATTATAGTGCCTAAGTTAAGTGTTTTTAAAGGTACATTTGAGGCTAGAAATTTCTAACTTCTACTCACTTCTTGACTCCCATTTTTGGCATAATTCCTCTCTATGCTAATGGTCCCTGTAATGATATTTTAGTTCATGGATGCCACTTGAACTATTTGGAGCCACTCACATATGGGTATATACCTAATGTGCATCTTTGGATGAAAAATATTCTTTTTAGCCTTAAAATTATAGATGATAGTGCCTAATTTTAGTGTTTCTAAAGGCACATTTGAGACTCCAAATTTCTCACTTCTACGCAATTCTTGACTCCCATTTTTGGCATAATTCCTCTCTATGCTAATGGATAAAAAAGTAAACTTAGCTAGATGCACCAAATATATTGGAAAACATATTATATGATATTCATAAAACCTTTGGGACCTCTTTTTTTGCATTTTTGGGAAGGTTTATATAAATTTAGTTTTCTCTTTTTTGCAAGTGATTTATATGCCACTTGCCATCTTTGCACTTCAAATATGGTCTATCATTGTCCCAAAAAATTATATAACTCCAAATAAGGATTTATCATGCTTCAATTTCATCTTATTACCTTTATCTTACTGTCAAGAACCACCTGTAGGTGGCCTTTTTTTGTACAAGTAGCAAGTGTGATATTACAAGGAATATGCATGTTTTCTACCCCATGAGTTCTAATCTTATCTTGATCACCAAATGCATTATTAATAATTCAAAAAATCTTAAATAACATTTAATTTCTTCTTTTTAACATGAAAACTATTAAGGTGTGGAGTTAAAAGCTTCACCAAATGAGTATTTTTCAAAGTTACAGGATTTACACAGTCACCAGTGTCGGTCAGGAGTGACCAACGTCGATTAAGAGTCGACTAGGAGATGCTAGCATCAGTCATGATCAGCCAACATCAATCACAGGCAGACAGGCAAGGACCGACGGCGGTCACCTGTGCATCCAGAATGCTATTTTCATGGATAGAACAGAATGTTTGCATGGTAGGATTAAGTGTTAGTCTTAAGTCTGCATCTCTATTATTATTAAGACTGTTTAGAGCCCTTGATTAGGAGGTGCATCTGATGGTTGTAGTTGTATGCTCATGTTTCCTAATTATTATATAATAGGATAGATCTTCATAGCTTATGTGTGTGTTGAACAGTACAGAATTGTATATGTGAATCATTCCAGGTTGTTGGAGTTGATTGTAATTGAGAGAGAGAGCTCTTAAGGGAAAGAGATCTAGATAGAGATCTATACATCTGAGAGAGGTGTGGAAGAAAAGAAGTTTCTTCAATTGTATTCCTTCTATAAAGAGTTTAATACAAGTTTTTAGGGTGGTTTCTTGTATCTCTTATTCTTTGCTATATCTGATTCTAGTTACTTATCTTTTTGGTTTATTTTTGCATTTATTACTTTCACATTGTAATCAACATTGTTAGTTGATCCCCAACAAGTGGTATCAGAGCTCAGGTTGACTAACAGGTGTTTCAGATCTGGTTAGTGTGTATTGATTATAGGTTACTCACAGGGATTTCTATTTGAGTGGGAGAAAGCAATGGCAGAAGAAAGTAAACTGAGAATGGAGAAGTTTAATGGCAAGAATTATCAACATTGGAGAATGCAGATAGAGGATTATCTATATCAAAAAGATCTATACTTACCGTTAGGTGGGGTTTTGAAGAAGCCCAAAGACATGGATGATGAAGAATGGGAAGTTCTTAATAGAAAGGCTCTTGGATCTATAAGATTGAGTCTGGCATCTACTGTGATATCTAATTTATCACAGGCAAAGACAATGGTAGAGTTGATGACTACTTTAGCAAATTTATATGAAAAACCCTCAGCTTCAAATAAGGTATATCTTAAGAAGTAGTTATTTAATTTGTGAATGCAGGAAGGTGGATCTGTATCTAATCATCTAAATGATTTCCATGGAATTGTAAATCAATTAAATTCAGTCAAAATAGTGTTTGATGATGAAATTAAGGATCTGTTAATATTATGTTCTTTGCCTAAAAGCTGGCATAGCTTGGTAATGGTAGTTAGTAATACTGCATCTGCTTCAAATATTTTAAAAGTAGAGGATGTTGTTAGTGTAATCTTGAATGAAGAAATTTGTAGGAAAAGCACAGAGGAAACATCAGGGAACGCTTTGAGTTTTGAGAGTAGGGGAAGGAAAAAAGAGAAGATCAAGAAAGGGAGATCAAGGTCTAAGTCAAAGATGAGAGGTAGATCTAAATCCAGAAATGGCAGGAAGCCACAATGCTGGAATTATGGAAAGATAGGGCACATAAGCAAAGAGTGCTGGTCAAAACCTAAAGAAGACAATCAGCATGAAGGTAAAGAAGAAGCAAAAGTTGTAGGTATTGCACAAGATGCTCTTATATTCTCTTTGCATAATAATATAGAATCTTGGGTGTTAGATTTTGGTGCCTCTTTTCATGCTACCCCTAATAGAGAATATTTTAGTGACTATGTCCATGGAGATTTTGGAATAGTTTATTTAGGGGATGATGAGCCTTGTAAAATTGTTGGCAAAGGAAAAGTGCAGCTAAAAATATAGAATGGCAACACATGGGTGTTGAGAGATGTCATGCATGTTCCCAGCTTGAAGAGAAATTTGATTTCTGCACGAAAGTTAGGGGATGAGGGTTGTACAGTAACTCTCACAGCTGAATCTTGGAAGGTGACCAAGGGTGCACTTATATTGGCCAAAGGTAAGAGAGTAGGTACTCTCCATTTATGTAATTGTGTTACTAACAATTCTCCTTCTGTATTATCTACTTCAGATGTGGATGCAAAGTTGTGGCACTCTAGGCTCGGCCACATGAGTGAGAAGGGAATGTCTATTCTTAAGTCAAAAGGTAAGCTTTCAGATTTGAAAAGTATAGAGATGGATTTTTGTGAGCACTGTGTTTTTGGGAAATAGAAGAGAGTGAGTTTTCTCAAGACTGGATCAACAAAGAAGAAGCACAAATTGCAGCTTGTTCATGCAGACGTGTGGGGACCAGCTCAGGTTGCTTCTATTAGAGGATCACAATACTTTGTCTCTTTCATTGATGATGCTACAAGAAAGGTATGGGTCTATTGCAGAAGGAAGAAATCTGATGTTTTTGACACTTTTAAGATTTGGAAAGCTATGGTTGAGAATGAAACAGGCAAGAGATTGAAGTGCCTAAGATCTGACAATGGTGGTGAGTTTTACAGCCACAAGTTCAACTGGTATTGTTATATGCATGGAATACGCAGGCAAAGGATGATTCCAAGGACACCTCAGCAAAATGGAGTTGCTGAAAGGATGAATAGAACAATAATGGAGTGTGCAAGGTATATGAGATTGCATGCTAGTTTGCCCTTAGATTTTTGGGTAGAAGTTGTTGATACTGCACTGTACCTGATTAATAGAGGACCCTCTACAGCTCTGGATGGTGGAATTCTAGAAGAGTCATGGACAGGTAAAAAGGTAGATCTCTCATTTCTCAAAGTTTTTGGTTGTGAAGCCTTTGTGCACATTGATAAGGAAAATAGAAAGAAGTTGGATGCTAAGTCTATGAGGTGCACATTTATTGGCTATGGCTCTGATGATTTCGGATTCAAGTTTTGGAATCTAGGAACTAACAAAATAATTAGGAGCCGTGATGTTGTTTTCAATGAAAAAGTGATGTATAGTGATTAGCTCAGGAAGCTGAATCAATCTGGGTAGAGCAATGGAGAATTGGATGAGGTGACGGTCCAAAATGAGCTCGCGGGAAAATATAATCACAGACAGGAAAATACAAAAATTGACGTCAGTCAGGTAGGAACCGACATCAGTAATATAGGAACCGATGCCGGTCACACAGTGACCAACATCAGCCAGGCAGGAACTGACGTCAGTTAGGCAAAACTAACGTCGGCTAGTTACAGGCCTGGAAGTGACCGAGGTCGGTCACTGTCAGAGAATTTGGGCAGACAGCGTGTTGTGAATGAGTCTCAGATGCCCATCAAGAGGTCAAAAAGGGTAAGTAAACCTCCAATTCGATATTCCCCTTCATTATTCTATTTACTGCTTACTGATGGTGGAGAACCAGAGAGTTTTGATGAAGTAATATAGGTGGAATCCAAGAATCAGTGGGAGCTAGGCATGAATGAGGAAATTGATTCCTTGAGAGAGAACCAAATGTGGGATTTGGTTAAGTTGCTAGCGGGAAAGAAGATACTGAAGAACAGATGGATCTACAGGTTAAATGAAGGTGAGAATGGACAGATGAGATATAAGGCCAGGTTGGTAGTGAAAGGATTTGCACACAAACTAGGTATTGATTTTGGTGAGATTTTTTCTCCTGTTGTTAAAATGACTTCTATACGGACTATATTGTCTTTAGTTGCTATTGAGGATTTGCATCTTGAGCAGCTTGATGTTAAGACAATGTTTCTTCATGGAGATTTGGATGAGGAAATATATATGGAACAGCCAGAAGGATTTGAGGTCAAAGGTAAGGAGAAGTTAGTGTGTAGATTGAAGAAAAGCTTGTATGGCCTCAAGCAAGCTCCTAGATAGTGGTATTTGAGATTTGACAGGTTTATGACTGAGCATGGCTAATTAGTAGGTTTCAATCTGACCATTGTGTATATTTTAAGAGATTGGATAATGGTAGATATATTATTCTATTGTTGTATGTAGATGATATGCTGGTTGCAGGATCGCACATGCAGGATATCTCTGAGCTTAAGGTGAAATTAGCTCACACATTTGCCATGAAGGATTTGGGAGTAGTAAAAAAATACTTAGCATGAGCATTAAGAGAGACAGGAAAAATCATAGGTTGATTTTGTCTCAAGAGGATTATGTGAACAAGGTGTTGAAACGGTTTGATATGCAGGATGTAAAATTGGTAAGCACACCTTTGGCTAGACATTTTTAATTGAGTAAAGAACAGTGTCCTAATTCATATTAAGAGGTAGAGTACATGAGTAGATTTCCATATGCTTCCACAGTAGGGAGCTTAATGTATGAAATGGTTTGTACTAGGCCTGATATTTCCCAAGCAGTGGGAGTTGTAAGTAAGTATATGGCCAATCCAGGGAAGGAACACTGGAAAGTAGTTTAGTGGATCCTTAGATATCTGAGAGGGACCAGTAGTAGGCATTTGTGATATGGAGGTTTAGATACTTCTCTACATGGTTATGTAGATTCAGATATGGTAGGTGATTTGGATGGTAGGAGAAGCACCACAAGATATGTTTTCACTGTTGGTGGAATGGCGGTTAGCTGGATATCAAAGTTGCAGAAGGTTGTTGCCTTGTCAACTATAGAAGAAAAATATATTACAGTCACAGAGGCTAGCAAAGAGATGATATGGATGACACAGTTCATGGAAGAGCTTGGAAAGGAGTAAGAGAGTTACAGATTATATAGTGATAGTCAGAGTGCAATTCATTTGGCTAAGAATTCAGCCTTTCATTCAAGAACAAAGAATATACAGCTTAGGTACCACTTCATTAGACAGGTATTAGAGGATGGTGAGTTGAAGCTAGAGAAGATCCATACAGATAAGAACCCTGCTGATATGTTAACCAAGCTGGTAACAAAGGAGAAGTTGAATCTTCGTTCAACTTTTGTAGGTCTTCATGATTGAGTTTGAAGATGGAGGAGCTAGAAGATGTTGTTGTATAGGTACTGGTGTAGTTGTTTATCTCCAAGTGGGAGATTGTTAAGGTGTGGAGATAAAAGCTTCACCAAATGAGTATTTTGCAAAGTTGTAGGATTTACATAGTCACCAGCGTCGGTTAGGAGCGATTGACGTCGATCAAGAGTTGACTAGGAGATGTCGGCATTGGTCATGATCAGCTGACATCGGTCACAGGTAGACAAACAGGGACTGACGTCGATCACTTGTGCATCTAGAATGCTATTTTTGTGGACAGAATAGAATGTTTGCATGGTAGGATTAAGTGTTAGTCTTAATTCTGCATCTCTATTATTAGTAAGACTATTTAGAGCCCTTGATTAGGAGGTGCATCTGATGGCCGTAGTTGTATGCTCATGTTTCCTAATTATTATATAATAGGATAGATCTTCATAGCTTATGTGTGTGTTGAATAGTACAGAATTGTATATGTGAATCATTCTAGGTTGTTGGAGTTGATTGTAATTGAGAGAGAGAGCTCTTGAGGGAAAGAGATCTAGATAGAGATCTGTACATCTGAGAGAGGTGTGAAAGAAAAGAAGTTTTTTCAATTGTATTCCTTCTGTAAAGAGTTTAATACAAGTTTTCAGGGTGGTTTCTTGTATCTCTTGTTCTTTGCTATATCTGATTCTAGTTACTTATCTTTCTAGTTTAATTCCGCATTTATTTCTTTCACATTGTAATCAACATTTTTTGTTGATCCCCAACAAAAACTTCCTTCACGGCACTTGTAGGTGCATGTTTACTCATATATGCAAGCAGTGAAAAGAAGTATGGGTAGTATGCAAGATCTACATTCTAGTGATCAGTTGTGGGACTTAAAAAAGTTTTAAAATGTTTTTTTAGCACTAAAAATAACTAAAACACATATCAAAACTCCCCATTTCAACATGACATCCTCCATAGAGCACTTGTAGATTCTCACTAATAGTAGACTATGTACAAATGTACTGCAAACTCATAGAAATATGCCTTAAAATATGAGCTTGGAAGGTTAATATAACCAAGATCACATTTAAAACATGATAAAGGACCTATTATAACTTTTCAAAAATATGATTAACCATGAGGATTTTGGAAATGGTTAAAAACTGCCTGTCATCCCACATAAGACTAGTTTGCAAAGCCAAGAAGATTTTCTCATAAAATCCACTTGAAACTTGAAAATAAGAATTAATGAAATATAATAATAGAGATAAAATCCTTTCAATTCAATCTTAGATACTATTTCATATGGATTTGCCCAAAATGGAGCAAAACCTATAGGGTACATGAAATAGTGGGCATAAAAGTACAGTCAAATTCATGAGGATGCTTCATGAATCACAAGCCACCATTATTAAAAATAATTATATTAAAACTAAGGTATCTTATTTTAATTTAATCTCCCGAAGGATTTTGAGCTGAAACCTTTTGAGTTGTCCCAAACCTGAGGGTCACTTTTGCTTGCCAAGAGGACTGAAAAAGGATTAGAATATTTTAAGGCCAAAAATAGCACTTCCAAAGGAAAAAAATGTGTAAATAAGCCTAAATAATGTGAATATAAATTATATTATCATCTCCCATGTGTCACACTTCCCCATGCACCATATAAGTGCCATTTTCTTCTCTTTTCCTAAGAAAATTACACTTTCTTATGATGATCCTACCATTTTTAGTTAAAAATAGTTTATTAAGACTTCTTAGGACAAATTTAATTTTAAATTACCTTTTTACACCTTCAAACTTCCCAATAAATCCATACAAGTCAATAAATGCATCTTTTTTACCTCAAAATGACCCAAAATGACTAAAATGAATAAAACGACTAAGGACCAAGGCTAGTACACCATTAAATGACATCAATTAACCTATAAAATACCTTTTTACATATGTATTAGACCCTTAAAATGCCTAAAGGTCAAATTTTTACCTAGGGGTGCCACAATTTGACCTAAAAGTCAAATTTAGTCAAAAAATTGGTGACTCATAAGGGTAGCATGTTTGCTATGCTAACTAGACTAGTAGCCTTATCATTCCATTCAGATTATGGAGTAATTTTAATTTTTATACAAAAACTGAAACCTTTTACCATTGGCCATCAAGACAAGACCACTAATTATCTCAACCACACAAAGCAAAGGACATACACAAAACAATGCAACAAACTAATAAGGTGCACACACACACATGTGCTCAAGCCACTTAGGGAAATAAAAAACCAATCTATTATTCACAACTATCAACTAAACATACCTCCTTTCCAATGTCAAAATTAAAACTTCTTGAATCATCTTCATGGTGAGATGAAACATAGTGCCTAACATGTTTCTCCTTAGATTGGATGCTTTGTAGATTAGACCTATTCCTTAGCACTTCACTTGACCTGATCTCAAGTGGATCATCTTAAAATAAGTATCCAATTTATATATATTCCTCTTGGCCTTGTCCACAAACTTCATATTGCTTCCCACTCTTCATCTCATGATCAACTAGTATCTCTTTAGTAGGAATGGCTTCAAGAGGAGTAGTTTCATGTTCTTTGGAAACTTGAGGCCAGTAGGAGCTTGTTCTATCCTTCAAGATCTGATGTGTTTCTCCCAATTTTTTTTATGGTATGATATCCCATATTTATTAATTCAAACATATCATCATGAAATGTATATTACTCTTCAATGGACAGATTTGAAAGGTTGATTTTCCTTTATGTACTTACTTGAGTGTCAAAGTTGCCTTCTCCATCTTTAACCAAATCATAGCCTCTTTGAATAGGAGTATAGACTAATTAAATTACTTCAAACAAGTCATCTAAATTGTGATTAATAATTTATCCTTTTCTATCCATGGTATCTTTCATAGTGATGGAAGAATCAATGATCATTTCTTCCTCTTAGGCAAAGGGAGAACATTATTCCTTATCAACCCAATTAGAAATTTCAACACAAGATACCACATCTTCTTCATAATTTAGGACCTCTTGAGTTTTCTAAATTTTCATCTCAACCTATACAAAAATAATATGGTTTCAAGGGCTGAAAAATCTTCCATCTCCTTCTTTGTGATTCCAAGGCTAGGCATTTTGAAGTCATGTGACTTAGTCCAATGAGGTTATCAAGGAACTAGGCTTTCTTAAATCAAGAGTTATAATTTTTTGTCAACAAAATACTCCTATTTAGGTTACCATACCATACATCCATCAAGGAAAATGGTTGTAGGGTGAGTACATGATGAACTAGTTGGTGGAGGTGGCATATAGAATTCAAAATCAGATTGAGAGTGATATGTAGGGGATTATTTTGGAAGCTCCTAAGGAATAGGAGGAAAACCTTAAGCCAAAAAAATTTGATTTTCTTCCTTCCACTTTAAAATCACTTCATCCACATTTTATTTATATTTAGGACTCTCTTCAAGAAGTGTGGATGGGGTGTTTTTAGCCATAGGATCTTCTTTTGGGTCTAAACTTTCCATCACACCTTTACTTAGAAATTTAATATTTGCCTCTAACTCTTCAATTTTCTTGTCTAGGTTCTCTTATAAAATATTTATTTAAGCTCATAGGAATAATCATGATTATGGGTAATACATGAGGGATTAAATGGAACATAATAAGCCTCTTAAGGAAGGGTGGAAGAGACTTTCAAAGGATCAAATTCATTCTCAATTTCACACTCCTTAATAATGCTTCTATCTTCTTTCTTTCCCCATGACTCCACTATCTTATTCTAACTTAGAATGTTAGGATTATAAGTCTCTTTTTAAGGTGGTAGGGATGTAATGTGAGAGGAAAATTAGGGATTGAATTCCACTTCCTTTTTTACTAACATGGAATGTTGCATATGCATATTATCCAACTCAATTTTCCTATCAAGATTAGCTTCAAAAATAAGGTTTCTCCTTTCAACTCTCTCCTCGAATTGATTGGGAAAATTATGACTTTGATATCCTTGATTGGGCTCATGAGTAGGGATAAAATATGATTGATAGGAAACTCAGGGAATTGGATATGAATTTTATTAGGTTTGGTGAGGTTACCTTTCATGAACACCTAGCCTATCCTCTAAGGAAGAAACTAGGCCACTCATATCAAGCATCTCACTTATGAGCCTTCACCAATTGGCTCTCTTAATAGGTACCCACTCTCTTTTGACAAAATATAATGCATCTCTCACCTTATTAAAAATATGAATAGGAACCTTTTGACCACATCCTCTTAGAGTATCAAGCTCCAACATGTACCTCTCATATCCCAAAAGAGTTTTCTTGAAGGTGGAAATGGATTCACTTAAGAAGTGACTAGGTTGATTAATAGGAGCAAGACATCAAGAAGGATAGCTCTAGGATTTATAAAACTCATGATAATTCTAGCTATGGTATCGATAAACATCATGATGGGGTTGTAAATGGTCATTACAAAACTAGTAAGAATCACACCAAGGCTAGATAATAACTTGCTCCTATAGATAGGGAATGGCACAAGCTCTAAATGTCTCACCAAATTATGTAAGACAAATTTCAACACCAAAATTAGCCATGAAATCTCATTAAAATAAATAAGAGAAAAAAATTTACCAACAATATTTGAACTGAAACTTGGGTTGCTTGACCAGTTGATGTATCTTCAGAGTCACCGTTGATGCTTTGATAAATGCCTCCAAAGGCTGATCATTAAGAGACAACACCAGAAATATCTCATCTTATTAGACCAAGAGTCCCATAAAGCATGATAAAAACTATTTTCACTTGTATTTTCACCATTTGAGGATATTCCTATGCTCTCCTCATCCGAGTGGAACAATGGAAACACCTTTAGGCTTGTGGGTAGCCTAAGGATGAGGTGAATCTTTAGATAGGGCTAATTCTATTGATGTAACACTTTGGATTGAAACTACACTTAAAATTTGGTGTTGAAAAGGGAGAGAGATAACTGAAAGAAACTATTCTAAGGGGGGTGATACACCAAATAAGATGATGACTTTCAACCAGTTGCATGTCACACATGAAATCAAGGGACAAACTGAACATACACTTCTCTAATCTATGTCTTCTTACATTAATATTACATTGTGAGGTTATGGATGCATGTCTTAGGATAGGAATACTACACAATGGGCCTTAGATGTCACTAGTTAATATACTAACTTAATCAAACTTGAACATCTCGTAGAACACTTCACATGCCCTATAAGAAGAGGCTGAAAATAAGTGAAAGAATGAAACAACATGCCAAGGAATCCATAGTTTTCACTAATTAAGATTCATCATCTAATTGAACACATTATAAAAATTCATGGAATAGGTAAAAATTAGAAGTCTTATTGATAAAATGGTATGCAAATGAGTAGGGATTTGCCATACTCAGGAGGAGCATAAGTTATAATGGCTAAAATGGTTATTTCTTATAGAACTTAAGAAAGAGAGGAGAAGAGAGAAGTAAAAGGGTCACAAAGACACTTGTAAAGCTAAAATAATTAGTTACTTATGCATGATAAAAGGATTTAGGATAAACAATGTAAGGCTAGGAAGTATAAATTTCAATCCAAGTCATAAACCTCATGAAAGGTGGCATGAAACTCCTTATTCTGGCTTTAAAAATTGCCTTCATGATTTATACCTATTTAAATATCCCAAATATAATTAGGGATAGGTATGATTATTGTAAATAATGGAAAGTGTCTTATTATTATCTCTCCATGCATTGGTTGTAGGCTTAGTCATTTAGAATCATCTAGAAAGGAGCCATCATCATTTATAGTCTAAGAAACTCCTCTTTCATGCACCTTGTATACTTGGCCTCAAATTTGGCTTCAATTTTCCATGAAAATATATGGGAGGAAGTATATGACACCATTCAAGACCTTCCATTGCCTTAGAGGCATTAGACATGTTTTAAAATTAGATCTCATGTGGTTTTCCATCCTTCTCACTAGTTTGTCCACTAGGCTAGTTTTGATTGGTTGATGAATCACTTATTTTGGACACTTATGAATTTTTTATTAGAATTAAATGACATAAGGAGTTATAAAAAGTCTAAATATTCCCTCCAAACTTGATTTCATCTTCAGACTCCTCCTGTAGCTTGCATAATACATAAAATGATCAATAAAATCTTATTTTTCACCCTATCCATACAAGTTCATACAACCAAAAAACATGGGAGGTATATTTAGTGAGATCTCAACAAATTAAAATAGGTTTCATGGTTAAAATATTCCATTATATCAGTTATCTAACTCCATTTCTCCAAACTGGTCCTTACAAGAGTTTAACAAGGGTTTTAGGCATGTTTCCCCTCTTAAGGTTCGTTCATAAAAACCTAACATTAAAGTTTCCCAAAAAATTCACAAATTCATAGTTTAATACATTAATCAACATCCATAAGCTCATTTGGCCTCTATGCAAAAAATCCAAAAGGATGTGAGCATTTGAACTTGACCTATCGAGTGCCTTCCTCCATTCTAATAAGCCTGAGTTGGTTCTTGAGTAAAAAAAGGCTTCATTGTTTTTATTTGCACTATAAAAGCTTAAAAATTTCTAAATTTACCCTTTAAAATTACCAAGTGATTTATAATTCACATCTCATAATATAATGGTGAATGACCCCCATTTGGCCTTGGACTAAACCTTATTTAATAGGTCTGACTGCAACTTAGAGCTCAAAATGACCTCTAATGGTTTTCCTTACCTCCTGATAGCTAAAAAAACCTTTTAGTCATCCCATGCACATGTTATAATAGTGGATATATATATATATATATTCACAAGAGTTATAAATGAGAATGGCATATTGTTTGGGCTCTAAGCCAAAATCTTGCTCAAGGGTCATGACTACAACTCTAAGAGTGTAGGGTGCCCTATTAAGTTCCATCCCATTTTTCATGTTCTAACATATTTATATTGATTTTTTCCAACTCTCCACACCTTCTTGAAGTGTTTCTATGGATATTGCTCCACTATCACCTCTTCCTTCCTCAAGGTTGCAGGTTTCATGTACAAAGGGAGTGCCCTCTATATAGATAAAACAAAGGGCACTCCCCTATATTCCAAGACTAATGTGAATATTTGAGGAGGCTATTCAAGTCCTATGGATGATATAAAAAAAAATTTAGTTCTTAAAAATATGATTTAACTTTCCAAACCTTAAAAAAACTAATACTGACCTGTTAGGCAAGGACAGTGTGCAAGAAATTCATCTTAGATTATATATTTCATGTTTAGATATCTTATGTATATCTTATATCCATTAAGATAGTGTTTTTAGGATAATATTATTTTATTTAAGGAGTCCTATACCTTAATCATCCCTCCAAATCTTCATGAACTCCTCATACTCCTAAAATTTTAAGGCTACCTTCCAATTCTTGACTGTGTTTCCTCAAAAAATCACACTTTTAGGTGTATATGCATGCCTTGACCTTGAATAAAAGTTTAAAGAACTTATTTTTTCCCCTTAGGTTAATATGGTGTTTTTAAGACTCACTTTCCTCATTATTATCACTATAGGCACCTCAAGAACCTAGTTTGCTTGTTCTTTGCCTCCTCAGTCAACATATTCAACTATGTTGAGGAAGATGAAACCTTGTAGGTGTTGATTTGCATTGGTAAGGGTTCATGTAAGTCATAATGTATTTGAGTAAGTTTTTGATTTTTTTTTTTTCATTAAAACCCCTTATATGCTCTCTAAAGTACTTTGAACTCATGGACTAAGTCCTTCCTATTCTGACTAAGAAACCCTTCCTTAATGACTCTTGTAAGTGCCTACTAGCTTTAATTAAGTTTGATTATGGTGTTTAATGCTTTCTTGGAATACTTTGAGGTCATAAAGTGTATTATTATAAGTTCACTCACCTTGGATGCCCTTAAACATCATCAAAACATCAAGTTAGCTCATTATCTGCCCTGTCTTGTCTGAGATACTCTGCCTTTCTTGACTATTGTAGGTGTTTATTGGATTCAATTTAGCTTGGTTATCCTAATTAAAGACTCCTTTTGAATAACCTAAGATATAATAACATTCTCCTACATTTTCATTTAAATTTATTATCATAATACAACATTTGGACATAAAATTTGAGTCATTATCATATACCCTATTGTAGGTCAACATCTCCATAGTGTACGAACTGGAAATGTGCTTGGGGAACCAAAAAAAAAAGTGGCATTCCCTCTAATGATATTTTATTAAATGAATGCCACTTGAACCATTTTTATCCACTCACATATGGGTATAGACCTAATGTGCATCTTTGGATGAAAAAGATTCTTTTTAGCCTCAAACCTGTAGATGATAGTACATGAGTTCAATGATTTTAAGGGCACATTTGAGGCTCTAAATTTATAAATTCCACTCACTTATTGACTCCTATTTTTATCATGTTTCCTCTCTATTCCAATGGATACAAATTTCACTTATTATGTGCTCCAACTCTCTTGGAAAACATATTATAAGATATTCAAAAAACCCTTAGGACCTCTATTTTTGTATTTTTGGGAAGGTTTCCCTAAATTTAGTTTTCTCATTTTTGCAAGTGATTTATATGCCACTTACCATCTTGGCACTTAAAACATGGTATATCATGGTCCCAACCAATAAAATAAATCCAAATAAGGATTTATCATGTTTCACTTTCCCCATATGACCCTTAGCTTACTGTCAAGAACCACCTATATGTGGCCTTTTTCTATATAGGTAGCAAGTGTAATATTTCAAGGAATATGCATGTTTTATATCCCATGAGTTATAGGATTATCTTGATCACCAAATTCATTCTTCATAATTCAAAACATCTGAAACAACATTCAATTCCTTCTTTTTAACATGAAAACTTCCTTCACGGTACTTGTAGGTGCATGTTTACTCATATATGTAAGCAGTGAAAAGGAGTATAGGTAGTATGTAGGATATACATGCTTGTGATAATTTTTGGGACTTCAAAAATATCTCAAATGTTCTTTTATCACTAAAAAACATATCAAAACTCCCCCTTTCAACATGTCATCCTCCATAGAGCACATGTAGATGCTCACTAATGATAGACTACGTACAAATGGTGTTCATGAATGCAAACTCCTAAAAATATGCCTTAGAAGATTATATTGGAAGGTTAAATGAACCAATCTATCCTTTAAGACATTATAAAGGACATATTTAAGCTTTATAAAATCATTAAGCATGAGGATTTTGAAAATGGTTAAAAACTGCATGTCATCCCATATAAGACTAATTTATAAACCCAAGATGATTTTCTCATCAAATAAACTTGAAAATTGAAACTAAGAATGGAGGGAATCTGATAAGAGATTAAAAAATACTCTATATTCCACCTTAGAAATTATTTAATATGGATTTTCTCAAAATGGAGCAAAACCTATAAGTTGCATGAAATAGTAGGCATAAAATTACAATGAATTTCATGAGGATGGTTCATGAAGCACAAGCCACCATTATTAAAAATCCTTATATTTTAATGAATGTATCTAAGTTTAATTTAATCTCCCTAAGTTATTTGAGATGAAACCTTCTGAGCTATCCATAATAGGCACAAACTTGAAGGTCACTTTTGCTTGCCAAAAGGATTGAATAAGGAACAGAATGGTTTTGGGATAAAAATGGAACTTTGAGATCAAAATAAACATGGAAATAATCTTTGGTAAGTTTAAGATACATTAAATTATCATCTCTCATGTGTCACACTTCCCTATGGATTATACAAGTGCCATTTTCTTCTCTTTTCCCAAGAAAACTACCTTTTCTTCTGATGAACCTACCACTTTCATAAGGAACAGAATGGTTTTGGGATAAAAATGGAACTTTGAGATCAAAATAAACATGGAAATAATCTTTGGTAAGTTTAAGATACATTAAATTATCATCTCTCATGTGTCACACTTCCCTATGGATTATACAAGTGCCATTTTCTTCTCTTTTCCCAAGAAAACTACCTTTTCTTCTGATGAACCTACCACTTTCAATTACCAACAGTTGACTAAGACTTCTTAGGACACATGTCACATGAAATAACCTTTTAATACCTTTAAACTTCCCAATAAATCCATACAATTCATTAAATGCACCTTTTTTGACATCAAAATGACCCAAAATGACTAAGGACCAAGGCTAGTACAGTAATAAATGACATCAATTAACCTATAAAACACCTTGTGACATATGTATTAGACCCATAAAAGATGTAAAGGTCAATTTTTTACCTAGGGGTGCCCTAATTTGACCTAAAACCCAAATTTGGTCAACACTTCCATGGGATACACTTGCAATATTATCCTCTTGTGTTCCTTTCATGATATTTACTGCCTTTTGTTCTCTTGGATTTCCATTTGCTTCTCATTTCATCTCCTTCATGCTTCATGCCTTAGTAAACTATCTTGTTAACTTGGTGTTCTTTTCCCTTTATTCTTTGTTTCCACATTTGTTCTTTCTTTCTATCTATGTTCTTATCTTGATTGACCTCTTGCTTGAGGTTCACCTCTTCCTTCTCACCACCACCTTACTTGAGCCTTTTTGGCCAAACATATCCAAGCCCTTGTTCTCTCCTTGAGGGATGTACTTTGTCCTTATATCTTCCAATCTACATATTAACCTATTTTTATTCATACATACAATCAAAATCAATGCTAAAACATTCATTTAACTCCAAATATGATTGTTTCAAGCTCATCTCTTTCCTATTATATTCATGGCTTATCTTTATGGCTTCTTGGTGAACTATCTCTTTAGTTTTAGCTAATATACTTTGTAAGGCATCATATTATTACTCTTATACTTCATCTTCAACATGTTGAATGCCTTCAATCTTCATCACTTTGTCCTCTACCATAGATTATCTTTATTTATCATCTTTTTTCCACTTGATAGGTGATGTACTAATCCCATCCTTTACCAACTTTAAGGCCTTATACTTGGCCTTCACCAAACTTGTCTCCATAACTACATACATGTTGACGCTGGAAAGTGCACCCAGCGGCAGGAACACGGATTCCTGCCCTCTCCCCGCAACATGGAAACCCCTCTCTCGCCTGTGGGACGGCGAAGCAGGAGAGGAGAGTCTCTAGATATGGGCTAGTTCCCTCTGATGTATCTTGTTTGTTTCAGGTCATGCAAAAATATAGATATATAGGTATACACTTGGGGGGGGTGAAAAGAGAAAGAGAAAAGCTTGAAAACAAACAGCCTACTCTAAAAGAGGTGATACACCAAAAACATGAGTGACCTTCCAGATCCACTCTCAGAATCAGGGGAAATGCAAGTATACTCTACACATCTGGTAGAGGGATCAGGCTGCTAAGACAAAGGGGGAGGCTATAATGGAAAATACGTCACAGAGGTTTACCGAGGTGCTGTGGAATGCACACTTGCAAGCAACTTACTCTGTTCTGTCCTTCTCAAGTATTGCTCTTCTCCTTTCAGCTGTAGAACCGGTCCCTGTAGATAGCTGGTCTGTTGGTATTACCTATGAAAGCA
Source organism: Torreya grandis (assembly GCA_037957365.1). Taxonomy (NCBI): domain Eukaryota; kingdom Viridiplantae; phylum Streptophyta; class Pinopsida; order Cupressales; family Taxaceae; genus Torreya; species Torreya grandis. Next base: position 263,287 of record JARHVA010009537.1, read on the forward strand.
TGAAAGATAATGACTAAACACAGATGATACTCAGGGCATACACAACAAATCAATCCAAGATGGAGGTAAAAACTGTATTTTTATTGATTCAGGTGGGAAATTTGCAGAGCAGTGCTCTTTACAAAAGTGAAGAAGATCCCTAGAAAATGACTAAGTCCTTGAATTTATAGCAGAAGAGCCAAGAGAAGTCTCATTAAAAAGTGTGAAAAACACTATTGATGATGTCACAAGTCTGCCAAGACCATACTGGTTGCCTTGTTTTGCGTGCTGGTCTTCTCCTTTGGCGGCTGGGCGGGTTTTTTCTTGTGCACTACAGGGGAATTTTGCCGCCCTTATAGTGGGCGGCGATTTTGCCGCCCTTTGCATGAACTTCATGCAGGAATAACTGCCGACGTCGGCCGATAAGCTGCCGATGGCGGCAATCTTGCCGACGTCAGTTAAAGTAAGCTGCCGACGTCGGTAGAGTTATACTCTGCGCAGAAATTTCCCTTTCCCCGCCATGGGGCGAGGTTTTCCATTTCACCGCCATGGGGTGGGGTTTTTCGTTTCGCCGCCTTGGTGCGGGCTTTCTTGGTTTTTGTGCCTGCCCTTGTGCTGCCGACGTCGGTGCTTCTGCCGACGTCGGTCTCTGTAAGGTGCCGATGACGGCAGTATTGCCGACGTCAGCCGATGTCTTTGCTTTTCTTTGTGTTGTGGGCGGTGAATTTGCCGCCCTCTGCATTTTCTCTATAGACGGGCTCATTTTACCCGCCCTTGTAGTGGGCGGCGAATCTACCGCCCTCTGCATTTTTTCTGCCTCTTTTTTGACTAAGTGTCGAAACTTCATTTTTTCCCCCTTTCTTCTCTTGCAGACATCTGAAGACTCTGTCCTTCGCTGCCTATTCTCTGCAACGGCGCTGTCAAGACCTAAAAGTGGACCTTGCAACCTGAAATGACTGGGCCTATGAAGCAGGTGTAGGAGGTGATCGAGATTTTGCCTGAGGGGCAAAATTGGGTCAACAAATTGGCAACTCACGGGGGAAGCGTGCCTGCTATGCTTAGAACCCAGTTGCCTTACATATCCATTGGGTGCGGAGTCGGATGGTGACTTTGAAGCGAGTTCACAACAACTTTGAAGATTTCAAAATCAAAAATACAGAAATTACCCCCACTGCCAAGGGAAACACACAAGACTAAAAACAACTAACTGTGCAAACTGCACTTAGGGAAAACAGGGAAAAAAACAAGGGAAACTATGTACGGTGGAACCAAAAATTCAGTGACAATGCTTCAGGTGTATCCCATTGGCTGGGATACGCAATTCTTCGCCGTCCAGCCTGGAGAGCTGAAACGCATTATGCTGCTTGCACTGAGTAATTATGTAAGGACCGCTCCAGAGGGCATCAAATTTTGCATGTTTTCCAGGCTTAGCTCTATCTTCGTCCCATTTTAAGACAATGTCTCCTTCAACGAAACTCTTTGACGAAGACTTCTTGTCAAAATGCTTTTTCACCTGATGCTGGCGACTGATCATAGAGACCATGGCCTGGTTCCTTACCTCCTGGAGCTCCATTAGTTCACATAATCTGACCTCCATGCTGCTTCCTTCTTCTAGCTGCAGCTGATGTGTGAGGTCCAGTGCTGGCAATTCGAGTGAGATAGGAAGCCTTGCTTCCCTTCCATACACAAGCGTATATGGAGAATTTCCGATTGATCTTTTCGAAGTGATTCGATCGGCCCATAGAGCTGTTTTCAACTTGGCATGCCAAGTTTTCTGATTTTCTTCCATGGTCCTCTTTATAATCTTGATTAAATTTTTGTTAGTAGACTCAGCTAGTCCATTCCCCTGCGGGTAGTAATTTGATGAAGTGCTGAGGTATATACCATACCTTAGTGCCCATTCACTAGTTTTGGTTCCCAGAAAAGCCAAGGCATTATCTGAGATTATAGTGGCTGGGACCCCAAAACGTGTCACTAAGTCCTCATAGAAATCCAAGACTGCGCTCTCATTTGCTTCCTTCAAAGCAATGGCTTCCACCCACCTGGTGAAATAATCCATAGCAGTCAGGACCCACTTGTGTCTGGCGCTAGAGGGAGGGTTGATCATCCCTATGAAATCCAGGCCCCACTGCATGAATGGTTGCTCAGCTTGAATGGGCTGTAGGGGCATGGCAGCCAATCGCTGCTTTCCGTCAAAGAGTGCACACTTCTGACACTTCCTTACCCAGGCATGGGTATCCTTGAAGAGAGTGGGCCAGAAATAGCCAGCTCTCATTATTTTTGCTGCTGTGGTCTTAGGGGCGAAATGGCCACCTGCTGGCCCATTGTGAAACTCAGCCAATACCTTGTCAGCCTGACTGGAGTCAATGCATCTCAAGAGAACCCCAGAGAGATCCTTCCTAAATAATACTCCTTCAATCAAAACATAGGGAAGGGACTGAAGTTTAAAATACCTTTTTCCAGCCCTATCGAGACCCTGTGGACATTCACCCGTAAGAAGGAAACGCCTCATGTCTAGTGTCCAATCTCTTACGACAGCTGGTTCTTCTGCAGTGGCTGTGTCATGGATCAGCAAGCTGTCTTCACCCCTTTGTCTCAAATCTGTGGCTAGCTGTTCACACAGGCCCCTTCCTCTAACCAACTTGGTGATTTTGATGTCTATGTTGTACTCCATTACCTTGGTGATCCATCCCGCTCTTTTCTCATTTAAGTCTCGATTGGTCAAGAAATCCTTGACGCCATGATGTGGAACCATGAGATGGATCTTGCTATTTGACAACATATATCTAAATTTCTTCAGGCTGCGCACTACTGCCAAGACTTGCTTCTCTACATAGGTGTACCTAGTTTCGAAGTCCTCTAACCCTTGGCTGAAAAAAGCGAGTGGTTGCTCGAGGTCATCACTGTTTGCTTGGGTAAGCATGGCAGATATCACTTCTCCGTTACTGAAGGTATAGAGATTGAGGTCTTTGTTGAAGTCGGGGCTGATCAGAGCGGGAGCCTGGGTCAAAGCCTGTTTGATAGCTTCAAAGCTATCCTTTCTTGGCGTTGTCCATTTGAATTCTTCACCCTTCTTTAGCAAGGAGGTTAGGGGTTTAACTATTTCAGCAAAGTTTGAAATGAACCTCCGAATGAAATTTATTCGGTCGAAGAAACTCTGCAGGGCTTTCTTGTGCTTCGGTAGGGACATCTCCAGAATAGAGCGGACTCTCTCTGGGTCAATAGACAAACCTTCCTTGGACACAATGTGGCCAAGAAGTTTCCCCTCATGAACCGTGAATACACATTTATTTGGATTTAGGGAGATGCCAAATTCCCTGCACCTCTCAAAAATCTCCCTGAGGTGCTTCATATGTTGTCCTACCTCTTTGGAGAAAACTGTTATATCATCGAGGTACACTAGCACATTTCTATTTATCAAACCACTGAAAGCCATGTCCATGGCTCGCTGGAAAGTAGCACCAGCATTGGATAGCCTAAAAGGCATCTTCTGGTAGGTGAACGTTCCCCATTTAGTGGTGAAGGTTGTTTTGTATTGGTCACAGTCATGCACCAGAATCTGATTATATCCCGAATAGCCATCCAGGAGGGAGAAGCGTTCGAAACCAATTACCTTTTGAAGGATCTGCTCCATGTTTGGAAGGGGATAATGATCTTTTAAAGAGACTTTATTAAGGTCTCTGAAGTCGACACACAGCCTGATCTCCCCATTTTTCTTTCTAACTGGAACCAAATTAGCCAACCATGAGGAATGTTTGATCGGAAATATAATGCCGGACTCAATCAACTTGGCCAATTCTTTCTGCATAAGGAGCTCGACCATCGGGTTAACAGGTCTCTGCTTTTGTGTGACAGGGTTTGCGCCTTCATCTAATTCAATGGTGTGCTGGGCGAGCCTTGGATCGAAGCCTTTCAAGTCACTATAATTCCAGGCAAAAATATCAGTGAACTCCTGGCACAGCAGAATGAAAGCCTATCTTTCTTGAAACGTGCAGACCTTGCCAAGCGCCAGCAACTTATCCTTGAAGATTTCCACTTTTTCATAATTCTCCTCTTTGGTAGTGATGCATGCTTTGTCATTTCTTAGTTGGTCCTCTCCGTTGAAAATACTTTCAAGTGTGATCAGACCCTTAGGGAGTTTATTGTTCTTCAATTGAACAATTTGATTTCCATATTGCTGCTGCAATTTTGCCTGATTGTGGGCCATAAATTCAGCTTCCTTCTTTAGGAAAAGGGCTATCTGTTGGTCGCTTTCGAAGACCTGCCAATTTGTAACATTGTCTGGAATTGAAGGCCGGACCACCACTTTTAAATGGCGTGAACTACAACCCCTGCTTATCTCTTTTGAAACATCAAATTGGGCACCAACAGCTGCCAATCTGTCAGCCTGCTTATTCTGTTCCCTGGGGATAGAGGTAATGTTAAGAGCAAGGAAATCCTCCATCAAGTCCCAGACTCTGTGCTTGTAAGATTTCAGTAAGGAGTTCTTGGTCAGGTTCAGGCCTCTGATTTGGTTCACTATTAGTTCACTGTCCCCCAGGATTTGCAATTTTTTGATCCCTCTCTTTCTTGCCCACTCAAGTCCGTGAATCAAAGACTCATATTCTGCAACGTTACATGTGCAAGAGAAATGGAAAAGAAAAGATGAAAAGTACCTTTCTTCAGAAGGGGAGACTAACATTACCCCACCACCAGCGCCCAGTTTACTTTTGGAACCGTCGAAATACAGCTGCCACAGGCCAAGATCTTCTTTGTTTTTCCTCATTATATTGGGCATGACGGCACTCTCTTCATGCAAGCAATAGACGCCAAGGTCTGCCTCCTCAATAAACTTATAAGGATCATGTTCAAAGTTATCACTTCCCCACTCATCCAAGAGTAGATCTGTGACTCCTTCAAGAGCAGAAGATGAGGACTTGTCTGTTTGAGAGTCTTCTGGATCAATGATAGTATAACTGACATTTGCTGCCTTAGGTGAATAGGACTCTAGGTGGTCCTTATAGAGTGGCTCAGATTCAATTTTCACTTTAGTCCCATACTTGGTTCTGAAAACCAGGTATGACCAATTTGCTGCTAGATAACCACCTATCTTGGACGTAAAGTCCCTAGACAAACAGATTGCAAAATATGGAGGAACGTCTGCTACCATTATATCTTGAGGGATTGAGAACGTCGGGCAGGCATGCAATGTTAAACTCAATCCTTTCAGGACTCTGACTGTCTTTGCGGGTGTCCCATCTAGTTGTAAGACTCCTTTGTTCATTGCTTCATACTTTAACCCCATCTTATCAGCAATACATTTAGGCATTACTGAAGTGCTGGCCCCGCTATCAATTATGCAATTATGTACTAAGAAATCTCCTATGATCAAAGATACATAAAAAGGGGGAGTCTTTTCTTCTTTCCTTACCTGACCTGGAGCAGAAGGCTGCCCATTCATCATTAGGACATTATTAGTGTCTGTTGGGATGGCCTGGCGGTCTAGCTCATGCAATTCTTTCTTCAATACCTCCTTTTGTCCCGGAAGAGACAATGAATCCCATAGAGAAATTCTCACATGCAATTTCTTCATTTGATCAACTATATTAACTTGGGGACTGACTCCTTTCGCATTTTCCTTTGGGCTGATCCCGGCTGGAGCTTTAGACTGAGGAGCTGGGGGTACAGATGGTTCACCGGAAATTGGGGCCTTTTGAAAAGGGTGTGGTGGAGGATTCGCTGCTGCCCGAGAGGAAGCCTGCACTTCTCCAACTGCTCTTCTTTTAAATCTCGTATTGGCCGCAATGCAATCAGCATGATTGCCTGCAGCGCCCCCATGATTAATTGCACAGAGCTCGCCCTCTTCGTGATTTATCAGGGTAGAATCCGGCTGAGTCTGATTGTTGCTTGTGCTGGTTTGAGCTGGGAACTCAAAAAATTGAGAAAAATCAGCACCCTGATTTTCCGAATTCTAAAAAAAATTCATCATGTCATTCGGGTGGATAGCTTGCTCTTGACCTTGTCCCATGTTTGAACAACCTGGCTGCTCCTGCACTAGATTGTTCTGTGTAGGTACCATGGCTTTAGATGACGAAGGAGGGCCTGGGTTATAATTTTGATAAGGCCTAGTTGTAGTGAGCTGCCCCTGACCTTGGTTATAATTTTGAAAGGGGGGTCTAGGGGCATGGCCATAATTTTGATAACTCTGGTTTGGCTTGTGGCTTTGAGCTTACTGCCTTTTAAGGGCAACAAGTTCATTTGACATGCTCTGCAACAGGCCCTTAACTTCACTTAATTCATTGGATGGAACAGCAGTTGGCTTTTCAATGACAGGTAGGGGGCAATTGTAGGAGAGACTGCTTGAATTAGGGGCAGCGGTTCTGGGAAAAGTGGCATGTGAGGTCTAGGGGTGATTTTTCCAGCTTGAATCAAGCAATTTTCAGCCGCAATGGCTATGTCATACGCAGCGGGCAGTATGTGTCCCCCCATAGATTGAATCATCATAGCAATGTCACTATTCAATGCTTTTAGATAGTACAAGAAAGCGTAGCTGGGGGTCGGCCTTACCAGGATGGGAATTCTATCCCAAGTCTTTTGAAACCGCGTATTGAAGTCCTGCATATATTCATGCGGAGCTCTTTTTATAGTTGTCAACTGCTCAGCAAGAGAGAGGCCATCACTTTTTTCCCCAAAATGATCAGTTAAACGAGTGCCCAATTCGTTCCAAGAATGTATGGAATCCACAGGCAAGGTGCCGTACCAGTCGAGAGCTTTCCCTTTCAGAGACAAGGCTAACAGTCTGATGGCAATATTTTCTTCTGTTATATTATGAATATTGCAAAGGTTGGCAATATTTGTTATATGCTCAACAACTGTAATAGGTCCCACTCTATCAAAAAAAGGCACATTTTTTAGAGCTGTTCCGGGGATCGGATCATAGCGTGGGAGGTTTAAAGGGCTTTCACCATGAAAAGCTGCAAAAGGCAAGGCCATGGCTGGAACAGGTTGTATTTGTGGCTGAGCTGGGTTGGTGTTCCTAGCAACAGGTCTAGGAGGATTTATCAGTGGATAAGGGTGAGTTCTTCCAAACCTGAGTCTTTTAGCGGAGTTTAAAGGTAGTTCAACGAATTCAAAGGGGACCCTTCTTGAAGCTGACCTGGTGGTAACTTTTGGCATATAAGCTAAGTAACTGGTCTTTAAAAAAAAGAACTGAGCTCTTACCAGTGGAGTCGCCAGATGCTGGAAATCTTTGAAAATCACTGTAGCAGGACCAACATCAATCCTGAAATACTACTGTGTTAGAACTTGATAAAATTGCAGTCCCACCGGGCGTGCCAGAACTGTTGACGCTGGAAAGTGCACCCAGCGGCAGGAACACAGATTCCTGCCCTCTCCCCGCAACATGGAAACCCCTCTCTCGCCTGTGGGATGGCGAAGCAGGAGAGGAGAGTCTCTAGATATGGGCTAGTTCCCTCTGATGTATCTTGTTTGTTTCAGGTCATGCAAAAATATAGATATATAGGTATACACTTGGGGGGGTGAAAAGAGAAAGAGAAAAGCTTGAAAACAAACAGCCTACTCTAAAAGAGGTGATACACCAAAAACATGAGTGACCTTCCAGATCCACTCTCAGAATCAGGGGAAATGCAAGTATACTCTACACATCTGGTAGAGGGATCAGGCTGCTAAGACAAAGGGGGAGGCTATAATGGAAAATACGTCACAGAGGTTTACCGAGGTGCTGTGGAATGCACACTTGCAAGCAACTTACTCTGTTCTGTCCTTCTCAAGTATTGCTCTTCTCCTTTTAGCTGTAGAACCGGTCCCTGTAGATAGCTGGTCTATTGGTATTACCTGTGAAAGCATGAAAGATAATGACTAAACACAGATGATACTCAGGGCATACACAACAAATCAATCCAAGATGGAGGTAAAAACTGTATTTTTATTGATTCAGGTGGGAAATTTGCAGAGCAGTGCTCTTTACAAAAGTGAAGAAGATCCCTAGAAAATGACTAAGTCCTTGAATTTATAGCAGAAGAGCCAAGAGAAGTCTCATTGAAAAGTGTGAAAAACACTATTGATGACGTCACAAGTCTGCCAAGACCATGCTGGTTGCCTCGTTTTACGTGCTGGTCTTCTCCTTTGGCGGCTGGGCGGGTTTTTTCTTGTGCACTACAGGGGAATTTTGCCGCCCTTATAGTGGGCGGCGATTTTGCCGCCCTTTGCATGAACTTCATGTATGAATAACTGCCGACGTCGGCTGATAAGCTACCGACGGCGGCAATCTTGCCGACGTCGGTTAAAGTAAGCTGCCGACGTTGGTAGAGTTATACTCTGCACGACAATTTCCCTTTCCCCGCCATGGGGCGGGGTTTTCCATTTCACCGCCATGGGGCGGGGTTTTTTGTTTCGCCGCCTTGGTGCGGGCTTTCCTGGTTTTTGTGCCTGCCCTTGTGCTGCCGACGTCAGCGGTTCTACCGACGTCGGTCTCTATAAGGTGCCGACGACGGCAGTATTGCCGACGTCGGCCGATGTCTTTGCTTTTCTTTGTGTTGTGGGTGGTGAATTCGCTGCCCTCTGCATTTTCTCTGTAGACGGGCTCATTTTACCCGCCCTTGTAGTGGGCGGCGAATCTGCCGCCCTCTGCATTTTTTCTGCCTCTTTTTTGACTAAGTGTCGAAACTTCATTTTTTCCCCCTTTTTTCTCTTGCAGACATCTGAAGACTCTATTCTTCGCTGCCTATTCTCTGCAACGGCGCTGTCAAGACCTGAAAGTGGACCTTGCAACCTGAAATGACTGGGCCTGTGAAGCAGGTGTAGGAGGTGACCGAGATTTTGCCTGAGGGGCAAAATTGGGTCAACAATACACAAACTTAAAATCAATGTTATCATATAAAATAATAAACCATATAATGTCCTTGAATGTCTCTTGCATAGACACTCTCCACCTTTTCTTCTTATCTTCACTCTCAAGTGCTCCTCTTGTAACTTCTATCTCCTTCATGTTTTCCTCAATGAGAACTCTCTTCTCAATCTCTTTGTCTTTTTTCTCACTTGGAAACATCTCATTCCTCATGCCTATTTTGGTTTTCCTTTCTTTCCTCTTCTCATTATTCAATACATTCATCTTGTGCCTTCTTTCTTTCACAAGTGACTCTAGTGGCCACTTCGCCCTTTTCCACACACTACATCCAAGCCATTGGCTTCCTTGTCCTTTAAAGAGCTTCACCATGAGTTCCACCTTATTAATACTCTACCCCAACTCTTTTCTCATATCTTCTACTTCTCTCTCTGCATCCATCTTCTCACTTCTTCTTTGCTTTATAGGCCTATCTAGACCAATCACTAGCAAGCTACCTAATTGCCTCTTAGATCACTCTATTAGATCTTATATCTTTCTTTAGTCCTCTATCTAGGACCTCTCCTTATCCTTCTTTAATCTCTTGGATTCTTCCTTCTTCTTTTCCTCACTTGAGCTTCAAGGACCTTCCTTCCCACTATCTTCTTTAGTCCTTTCTTGACTAGCCTCTAGTCCTTCTGATTGGACTTTGGTACTTTTATTTCATCTCTTCTTAATTTTATAGTTCACCTACACTAATCTCAATATATCAGACCTATACCATACTCCTCCCACAATGCCTTACAATTGTCATCTCTTAAAAACCTCATAACATTATGTATTCATCTAAAATCAACAAGTTTTAAAGAAATAAAAGTACCAAATGATGCAAAAGTATATGGAATAAGTCTCTAAAACATCCTCTCCTGGCTCTAAACTTCTAATCTCATTCACATGTTATGATTTGTCTTGAAGATCTCATTACCAATCTACCCTTTCTCTTGGTCTTTGGGCTTAATATCCTCCTTCTATTTTTACACATTACTTATACACTTTATATAAACTTATTGGTGTCATTATACCTCTCTTATTATCACTCACATTCATTCTTAAACTCATTTCATATCACTATTCTCTCTTTACCATTCAACTCTTTCACTAGCTCTTCACTAGGCAATCCTCTTAGGTTAAAAGTACCAAATAATCTCCATGGTTCCAAGGATTAAATATTATTTTAGTGATGGTCTTATATGATTATACTACACTTTATTTTACCTCCTTAAATCCCTGAATGGAAATTCACCACTGAATTCCATACCTTAAGGTCACAATGATCCCACTAGGATTATAGCCTCTTTTTTTACCTTATCCCTTTGTTTGAAAACTATATCAACTCCCATAAATATCAAATATAATTTCAATCCACCATATATCTTTTTATATGTCTATATCAAATTTTAGTACCTAACTGTACACTAAGACCACACTTCCTTTGTAAACCTCCCCTCAATTAGTCCTAATTAGCCCTATCACATACCCATAGAGCTTGAATCCATACTGTACCATATCCTTTCAGACCAAAACATTTTGAATCACTTTATAAATTAAAAAAGGATTAAGATCACAAATTTTTAGCATTTTCCAATGATTGGAACTCCTTCTATGGGGTTTTTTTGTTTGAAACCCTAGGTAGGTAACTACACAGGCTAAGAGACTAAATAATTCATTTCCTTGAGTTTGAAAACGTTTCAAGAGACAAAATAACAATGTATAGGTCTAATTTTACCTATTCCACCTATCTAATTAGCTTTTATACCTTATTTAATTCATTAAATGCTTAAGGATTAGACAATATAGAGGAATGTGTACCTTTGAGTAGACTCTAAGGGGTTTTCAAGAACCTATATTCATTCAAAATACTATAACCACATCCTAATGGGCCCTATTAAGACCTTAGACTCTTTTCCAATGAAAATAATACGTAAAAAAACTTAAGGTTATTTCCACTACTCATGTTGAATACATTCTTACCTTAGACTATGCAAACAAGATGTGACTTGTGCAAATAGGGGTCTTTTGTAATCATCAAATTTCAAGACTACATTAAGGGTTAATTTTGATATTTGTACACCTTTATCATATGAATAATTTATCAAACCAACCTCCACTCTCTCCTTCAACTCTCACTTTGTCTCCAAGGTGTTTAACCAAATAAATAGGGGTTACTTGACTGTGTAATAGGGTTTTTACATATGCCAATAGGTTACCTTTAAGGATGACTATGTATCAAAGGATTATCACTCATAACATGTTAAAATCATGTAACTTAACATTCATTCAAATGTATTTTACCTAAAGACTATTATCACAAACCACTATAACAAACTATACTTCAATAAAAAAGAATTCTTCTTCACACCTAACTATTATAAAAGTGTGTAGGGTTTCTCTTTTTCTATAAACATTTCTTAAGATATTTCCTTTGGGTAATACACCACCTAAGTCCTCAACTTGTTATTACTTCACTCTTTTGTATATATTACAGAGCATCTTTTTCTCTTGTATCAAATATACTAACTTCACCCACTATTGCCTTAACTATAATCAATAGTCCTCTATTCAAAATCTACACCCTTACAAAACATCAACAAGATTCATGGTGTTAAAAGAATTTAAAGACAATATGGAATAAATTCAATATACATTGAATGGAAAACACACATTAACAATATTTCCTTTATTCATTGAATTGTTCTCTATTACATTACAGTCCTTTCATGGACTTGTGACCTTCCTTGAGGAGTTTGCACATCCTTCCATTCTTTGGTTTCTCCTCCTCTTATTTGGATATCTCTCTTCTCTTCCTATTCTCTCCTCTCCCCTATATTGGTGTACAACTTACCATTTCAACCAACTTCAACATTGGTTACTTGGTTAGTTACAAGATAAAAGCTTCCTTTCTTGATAACCCAATGTATGGGTGAGGGTTACATTACTAAGGCATGACTTCTAACTGGATAACTTAGACATATGACTCTTAACACCATTTAAAAGACTTCATGGCCTTATTAAACCAATATTTCTTGATCTAACCAACTTAGACCATGTTCATAGTCACTTTGACTTGGTTACATATTTGAATTTTCAAATATTACTTTTGAAGGGAAAATTCTTAGTACCTATATAACACACCCCTATGACTCAAAGGGACTCCAAAGACACAAATGGACCTTATAAGGTCCCTTACCCACATTGACATCCAAAATTTAACCAAATTTGACCTCTACTAATAATAACTCAAAAATAGTGTCTTCATGCTTGATGCTCCTACATCACTATGCCTCCTAGAATTTGATAATGGTGAATCTAAAAGGCTGGCTTAGGCCACAAACATTGTTAAACTCTCAGGTGCCTCTATAATGATTAACCCCTATTTATTGTTAAAACACATAAGTGTGCCCTCCTTCTATCACCATCTTTCTCTCTTTTTTTGATGTGGATTTTATTCACAACTCATAGAGTTTTAAATGAGGTAACCTATAACATTTGGGGATATATATGGAATAGGGTTCCACTCCAAGGCACAAGTTATAGGTATGTGGTTAAAATAATTGGGTGGTGGAATAGTAGGTTGAGCTTGAGGATTGTTTAACCAGGTTTGTGAGTGGATGTATGGATTCTAATAAAAAGGGTAAAATACTAGGTGAATTAGATGGGTGAAGAATTATTATATGGTAGGTAGATCTCAAATAAACTCAAAAAAGGAAGGAAGGATAAATTAGGAAAGAAGTTTATTTGTCTTTGAAAAGGAATTTCTAAGGCTTATTCTTTGGTGGACAAGTATCTCAAGAATAATTGTTTATTTTTTCCAACTTTTGCACACTTACAAACAAACATGTTTATAAGTCTAGGATAATAGATATAGGATCTTTAATGGTATCAACTAAAGGTTACTTTTATTTAGGATACTTTTAAACACCTTTATATAATATATTATAGTTTAGACCAAGAATTTATCTAGGGTAGATGTGGCTCACACCTAAAAGACTATATCAAGGGAGATACCTCTACACACCTTGGATCATCAATTCAACTTATACTAACTATTTAAATCAATGAAATATATCAATCTTAAATATCTATTCCACATCTAATATTAGTATTCATTAATAAAACAATCAGATTCATCCATAACATTGGCACACATCAAAATTATTGAATCAATACAAACAAATAAACTTCAACTTCATTAATAGAGAGAGGGAAGAAGAAAGAACAAACACATTTGCATGATAATAAATTTCTTAATTTCTTCCTATATATTCATTAAAAACTTTGACCCTTTGAAAACAAGGTTCTAAATGTATATAAAGAACTTGGGTGAAGGGGTCACCTCATCCTCCAAGTTTAGAACACTTTAATTACATCAAAAAAGACTATCTAATAAGTTTCAATTACATCCTCATAATTTATAGATACTTTAGTCATGCAATGTGTGTATACAAACAAAAATGATTTAGTTAATTATAAAATAGATGTAACTAAGACTTAACTATTCGTTTATAACCTTTACATTCAAAATTTGTACAAAAAAAGCCTTCGAGCTAAATCAATTCTTACTTAATGTGTCTCAATATTATTGTTAGAACTATAGTTATGCTTGTGCTTAATGATGTGGTAATTGGAGATGTACTCGATGATGAACTCATTAATTGAGCTAAAGTTACCATTAAAGATAAATTATGAAGTGACATTGTGTCTAATGTTGTAGGCACTATAGGTGGAGTTTATGGAGTAAAACTGGCAGGTGGCATTTATGTTACCTTCTTCTTGGCATCTAACTCTTGGTAATGCCTTATCTTGTTATGCTCAAATTCAATTCATATAAAAAAGATACAACCTAGTCACCCTACTTTTATACTCCATCAATTTATTGTGTTTTATCTTTTTGGCTCTAAATCCAACCCAGATGAGTTCTAACTCATTCTCATTTTTCCTAGATGCACTCAATTGGCTTCAGTGTCTTCCAAGATTAAACCTTGTAGACTCTATTTAAAGCCATCAGAGGCTTATTGAATTATCTAATCAAATGTATATTGAGTCACAATATTCCCTCTATTGTCTCAAATTATTATAAATTCCATCTCAATCAAAATTTTCTTGGTTGGATTCTCTTGTTTAGCTAGTTTGTTTACTAGAGCTTTAGAGGATGATACCCAATCTTGGGCCTCTTGTGTTGTTATTAAATTTAAAGTATTTGATTCCTCTAGAGGGTTCATTAGGTCCGAGTGACTAAATTCATTATTGGGGGTGTATAATACTAGGAAATTCAACTTATTTTTCATCTTATCTAAGAAACTTAAATAATTTAGTTATAGAATTGACATGGGGAGCCAAATTAAATCTCAAAAAAAGGAATGGAATCTAGAATTTCATATAGCTTGAGTATTTTGTTTTGCACATCCTACTCAATACCTTAGGGGACTTGAATTACCTAATATTTTTCTCTAAGATTTTTCAACTCCTCTTCAATATCTTGTCTAGCCATCTTTGTTCCCTCATGTATGGCTAGGATTACCTCAATATTGGTCTCCATATAGGACTTGAGGTCCTCTATGTATAGGGACTGACCCTTATACTTATTCTATCTCTTTTAAATGGAGTATACTTATCCTCTTTCATCCATGAATAAAGTTATATAAGAGTTATCCTCAATCTTCCTCTTCTTGACTCACTGGACTAATGTTGTAGCCTTATCAAATAATGAGATCACTATTGTAAGTTTAGTGATCTTCATATTGAGCCTCTTAGAGGCCAAAGCTCCTAACTCCTTGACCTAATCTAAAATAGTGAGATTCAAAGGATCTAATGGTTGATCTTTCAGTTACACATGCTCTTCAAGATTGAGATTAATTTCATAAGAAGCATTGGGCATTGATGGCCAAATTATTTTAGACCAGTCTATGTTTCCAAATTATGGTATTAAATGCACAACAAAGACTATTTGCTTCCTTGGAGTCCTTTTGGTGGTCAATACTATAGTTGTGGAGGTTGGTGTTAAAGAAGGCAAGGGTGAACCCAACTGGGTAGAAGAAGCAATAGTAAAATTAATGGATTGATTGATGGCTAGAATGGATAGATATATAGTTTACGTGATGGAAACTAAAGGAATAGAAACTGTAGTGGTAGGGGTAAGAATATGTGAAGTGGTACTAGGTAGATTAGTAGATGGGTACATAAAAAAAAGACCCATAGATAGTTTTTTAATAGGAATGAATGTAAGAATAATTGGTGTATGGGTGGTATAAACATTGAGTGATAACATCAAAGGAAAAAGGCCTAAGGGGGATTTAATAAGAGGACCTTTGTGAGATGGTTCACCAGTAAGAGGTGTCTTGTCTTTCAGTTCTTGTAAGCTTAATACTTTGTTTTGTTTTAACTCTTATTCATCCACCTTTTATGTTATCTCACCTTCTAGTGAAGTTTATGCCTCCTTGAGTGCTTGTGTGGGAGGGGTCTATGGTCTATCCCCATTTGGCTTCCTTTGATATCACCTTGTTGCTCTGCCAGCTTGTGAAACTATCACCTCTTGGGAAAGAAGATGGGGAATGATGCTAGGTGTTAGGGCTATTGAGTCCATTATTTCATCTTCATCATAGGATTCTAAGAAAATAATCCTAACTTATTTCATTTGTGCATTGTTTCTTCCTTATTTTAGCTCCTCCACCAACTCTTACTTAACCTATATCAGCTCAATAGTTAATGATTGAATTGGGAGAATTTGTTTTTCTTCTACTTGTGTAGAGATAGGTACTTCGTCTTATTCACCCTATCCTCTAGTAAGTGGTGCCTCACCTACTAACTTTTGTTATTCCTATGGTTGGTCTTGAGCTATGAATAGACCTTGGGGATCTTTTCCCTCTCATTCTGGTTGCTATGATGGTATGTCACTACAAAAATTGAAAGATCTCCATCCTTTAAGAAGAGGGATCTGAAACTTTGCCTTGACAAATGTGATAGAGGTTTTAACTTGTATCACCCTCAGTAGGTCCTCACTCAATCTTATAGTTATTTCACTTTCTTTCACCTCTTCACCATCCTTGGCAATCAGGAATAGAAAACTATGATCCATTTCTTCATGTTGATAAATGAATCCAATGTTGTGAATCTTATTTTTAACCTTCCCATGAGGGTCCCATTCTCTATGGGGAAGAGTAGGCAATGCATATGCTTTCTTGGCATTTTTAGCTTCTTTGAACTACCTTCATATAGTGTATTGCATTCTCCTAGTAATGATGTGGGATCCATGAAATGTAGCCTTCTTATTCTTTATCAATGACATTCCATTTTTGGTATGAAATTCTTACTCAGCTACTTTGACTAGAACAAACTTAGGGAGCTAAATAAGATCCACCTTGTGGCCAACAACCATGATAATATTGTCATCTAGTATAGATAGTAGTATCCCACATTACTAGCAATTGTTATGGTTATGGTGGGTAAAATTCTAGACAAAATTTGGCCAATGATGGCCATATAAACCTAAGGGTAGAGATTGTTAGAAATATTAGTCATGTTCTTGATATACGAGTATATGTGGATGAAGGAGAAATAATCTCAAATTTTATTATTAATCATGTATAGGTTGGGATCCCACAGGACACCATTGTGCCTATATATTATCCCCATGAGTACATCTAATAGATAAGACATCATGTAAAAATTTCCTCTAAGTGACATCTTATATTTGTGTAAGATTTTTTCCTAGAGGTGAGCACTAATTACTTCCACCAAAGCGTAGGTGTATTATGAAGTACCTATCAATTCTAGTAGGGGAACCCACTCTAAATGTAATAAGTAGATGTTTACATGGCTAAAAAGTTAATTTAATTGTGTCATTCTGACATGGATACCCATTCTGAATTGGGTGATGGGAATAGGATTCTTGACATGTTATTATATATTAAATGTTTCTCTAAGGAGAAGCCACCTTGATTGTGCTTGATCTGCATTATTGGCCTTATTTCAAGTAATAATAGTATGTGAATCAAATATGATATCTGGGATGGGTAGAATCAAACACATGTTAAATTCATCCCCTTAGATGTATGCAAAAACTATGTTATTATTGATGTAGTGAAGGTATCTATCATCTACTATTATTCATTCAAAGAAGAGGCCTCATAGTAATTTTATGCATGGCATAACCTCTAGCTTAACAACTGCGTAATAAAGGGATTGATTTTTTAATGGAATTAAGTCATTTACTAATTTTTTATCCTCATATAAAATGTCATCCTCTAGTGCAAAATATTCTATGTTATCCATAGCTTATCATAAGGTTGAGTAATTAGGATAGACACCATCGAATATAGTGGTGTCAAACACTCTATCTAAATAATCTATGTAATCCTTGATGGAGAACCAGGATGGTACCAAGGCTCCTTTGTATTACTTGGATGATGATGACATGATGGTTTTATAGTGCTCCTTAAGATTTTGAAAATAAAATATATTAAACTAAATTATGTAGATTAAAAATCACTTTGGTCATGTTTAGGGATTTTGATATTGCTTAAGGTTGAAGTTTACTTGAGATCTCAAAATGGAATGATGTGAACTTGGATGGGGGATCTATGTCAATATCTTTCAACATTTATTTCTACTTTGTACACCATTAATCACTAACCTCTACAAGCTCATCACCTTCATTCAATTCAAATTTGACCACCCTATCCTAATGTATATGCCACATAAGATGCCTTATATTTTAGCATTATATGGTGTTACCTTTCATCTTTTTCCATTTATCATTGTGTAGTCTAGTTAAGAGAAGTCAAACTTTACCTTCAAGATAGAATAATCTGAACATAGAATGTTATTTAGACATATTAGTTGTGGAAGATTTCATCCAAAGTTTCTAAAACAAAGTTGTCAGTGACTAAGCACTCTTATGGAATATTGTGGTTCACGTAGAAGTAGTCGAATATAAAGTTTTTTAATAGAAAGCTTCCAAATGAAAGTTCCCAAAACAAAGCTTCGTAATGAAAGTTACTGAGGAGAAATTTTCTGAATGAAATCCTTCTTAAGGAAGCCTTTCAATGAAAAAGTCTTTGAAGATAAAGTTTTTGAAGAAAAGATTTCAATATAAAATCTCCTAAATGAATAGTCTCTGAAGATAAAACTTTTGAAAAAAAAGTTGTTGACCAAAAACTTTCCAAACCACAGTTACCAAAGTAAACCTTCTGATAGAATCCTTTCAAATAAAAATTTATCTAGTAGAATCTTTTTGAAGAAAACTTTTAGATGAAGTGAGGTCTTTGAAATGAAACTCATTGAAGAAAAAATTCCAAATAAAATGTCACCAAAGACTAAACTTGTCGAAGGCTAAGTACTCTAAAATAAAATAATCTGATTCCTGTCATGTAAAGTCATTCTTTCTATCTTTTCATTAATATGTTAGTTTGAATAAGTCCTCCCAAATGAAATAAATATATCCAAATGTGATTCAATGTTTAAAGCATAGAGTTTCTATAGATAATAACAACCATCATAACCCTCAAAAACACATAGATACCCAAATAAGATATTCATATTTATAAAAATCAAAGGGGTACCCACTTTTAAGATAAAAATATAGAGTGGGGTGTGTTGAATACAACATGGCCAAATCCAAACCTTTTATTATACATTTTTCTCTAGTATGGATGCCTTAAGTTCCTCATTCAAAATGTTAAATCTAAAATTATTTTGTGAGAGACTTACTATGAAGGAATGACTTACCATGAAGGAATCCAAATTGTCTCACCTTGATTTGTCCACCTCTCAAAAAGCAATAGTTGCATTACATCCTAATAATAATAAAAAAATTAAGAGTAAGAATAAAATCACTCCTCTTCCATCTCAAAATGTACCTTATCCCAACACTAGCACATCTAGACCCAAATCATCTTCCAAATCCAAGATAAGTCTAACCTATCTTGTTCCTATTATGGGGGGACTATTCATGAAGAGTATAGGAGTTTCAAGAGAATGAAATCCTTATAGGGTGATATTAGGAAACACAAGATTTATATATCCACTCCTTATCCATCTCATAATCATGAGAAAGCATTTAATGTTGTTGAGAGATCATAGTTACTTATTTCAGATAGTTGGGTTTTAGATCATAGTACTTCACACCATATGACTTATTCTAAGGAGTCCTTTATATCTCTTGGTTTGAGTTCTAATTCCAACATTGAGGATGAATAATCTTCCTTCATTTTTATTAATGGTAAGGGTGACATACATATAGATGGTGGTCACATCAATGATACATTATATGTTCTAGACATCACCACAAATCTAATTTTAGCTTATCAAACTTGTCATTTTGATCAGGGCAAGACAATGAATTTCACACCATAGGGTGTTGAAGTTTGAGCTTTATTAGAGCTACATAAATTTATTGAATAGAAGTTGTTGATCATAGTTATCAACTCTATTATTTAAGGGTTTTGATGATACTCCTCCTATAAGGACATGTTTAGTTTCTCATGCAAACTCTAAGAGTCAACTTTGGCATGAGAGATTTGGACATCTAAAATAAAGATATTTGAAGGAGTTGATCACATAAAATATGGTAGAGGATATTTGTATAATTTCATGTCTTGATGGAGTTTTCCCTAGTTTTGCATTGTGGAAATAACACCAAGATCCATTTCTTAAGGGTATGTCCATGAGAGATTCTTCACCACTTGAGATTGTGCACAATGATTTGATGGTATTTCCTACTCCTTTTAATAGAGCTAAGTATAAACTTACCTTTATTGATAATTTCTAAAGACATACTTGGGTTTATTTCCTCAAGTATGAGAGTGATTTATTTTCTCAGATCAAAGTATTTAAGGCTTTGGTTGATAAACAGTCTTTGAATTGTATCAAGAATCTTCATACAAATAATAGGTGGGAGTAATTTAGTCGAGAGCTCTCTAAGTTTTAGCAGACCATTGTATTTTTTACTAGCATTCTATTTCACATACTCCACAATAGAATGACTTAGCATAACAAAAAAACCAAACTTTAAAGGAGATGGCTAACTGCATGATGAATTCATAGGATTTACCTCCTATCTATTGGGTAAAGGTAGTTATTTGTGAAAACTAAATTCAAAACTACACCCCACATAAAACACTTGACCATATGAATTTGGAGGAGGCTTGGTCTATAACCAAGCCTGATGTCTCATTTTTTTAGTCTTTGAGAGGCTTATTTGGGCATTTGTACCAAAAAAGAAAAGGAAATCATTAGGTAAGAAAAACAAAGATTAGATTTTTGTAGGGTATTATGAGGAAATGAGAGTATATCATATTTTAGATCTTGATACTCATGATGTTTA
Source organism: Torreya grandis (assembly GCA_037957365.1). Classification (NCBI taxonomy): domain Eukaryota; kingdom Viridiplantae; phylum Streptophyta; class Pinopsida; order Cupressales; family Taxaceae; genus Torreya; species Torreya grandis. Next base: position 283,467 of record JARHVA010009537.1, read on the forward strand.
TTTTCAAACACATGTATAGTTTGATGAGCACTTCACATTTCATGACTCTTCATATTTTTCCATGCCTTCTTCTTCTTCTATTGACGATTCACCTCCTCTTAAGGATTCATTCTATGAGGATCCATTCTATGATATTCATAAGAAGATTATAGAGGATGAGGATAATATTCATGCTAATGTTTCCATTATGTCTAGGTGGACATGGACTATGGTTTTTGAGGAAGTACCTTTTATACATGATCTTTCACCTAGTCGACATCATCATGCATATTTTATGGGTACTATACTTTTGTATCAAAAATTCTATGTATCCATAGTATTTTTCATAGGCTCATGGGATATAGGAGTGGGATGATGTGATGACATATGAGTATTCTTCATTGATGAAGAATCACACTTGGGATTTGGTCACTCTTCCTAAGGGAAGAAAGTTGGTTAGGTGAAAGTGGATTTATCACACCAAGTATGTAGTTGATGGGTCCAATGATAAGTCTAAGGCACATCTTATTACAAATTTATTATTGTAGGTTGAAGGTATTGAATACTCTAAGACTTTTTTGACTATTTATAAGATGAATTTTTTTCACCTTATATGTTCTCTTGTTGCATCACAGGGTTGGCTAGTATATCAAATGGACATTAAGAGTGCTTTATTGCATAGAGACTTACATGAGGAAATATATATGAATTAACTTGTTGTGTTCTTTTCATGATTATTACCTTTTTGTCAACTTAGGATGTCTCTTTATGGTCTCAAACAAGCCCCTCAAGCTTGGTATGAGAATATGGATTCATTTCTTCTATCCACTAGTTTTATTCACTACCACTCTGATACCATAGTGTATATTCAACATATTGGGGAGGAAATAAATATATTGGTATTGTATGTTGATGATCTAATTCTCATCTAAATGTCCTCATCTTAGAATTAGACTATTTAATAGGCACACTTAACACAGTTTGACATGATAGATATTGGTTTTTTGCATTTTTTCCTTGGTTTACAAATTTCACAATCAGATATAGGGATTTATTTAAGTAGAAGAACACCCTTGATATTCTTAAAAATTGTGGCATGGTTGATTGCAAGCCAATTCCTTCTCCTTTTTACTCTAGAGTGACTCTCACTACCTCTTATACTACTCCACTTTGTGATACTCCATTGTATAGGTAGATGGTTGGGAGTATTATGTATTTGACCCATACTCACCCCGACATTTCATTTGTGGTTGGAGTTATATACAGGTTTGCACATGAACCTCATGATAGTCATTAGTAATATACCAATATTATTATATGATACCTATGAAGCACTACTCATTTTGGATTACACTACACTAGAGGTTCTACTCAATTGGTTAGATACAATGATTCAGGTTGGGAAAGTTATTTTGATGGTAGGAATTCCACTTATGGATACATATTTTGTATTTCTTCTTCACCTATTACTTGGTTGTGTAAGAAGTATTATGATATTTCAATATCAATTTTAGAGGTTGAGTACAGGGCAATAGTTATAACAAGTCAGCAGGTTCTTTGGATTCATTAGTTGTTGATAGAATTTGGCTTCACATAGGATTCACCCACTGTAATTTGGTGCGATAACCAAAGTACAATTCACATATCTCATAACCTAGTTAAGAATCATCAGACTAACCACATTGAGCTACATATTCACTTTATTCATCAACACATTCATGATGGAGTTCTTATCTTGGAGTACATTATGACTCATCAGTAGGTTATAGACATATTCACAAAGTATTTTTCATCCCCTCATTTCCTTAAGTTTAGAAGTTGTCCTTGGGGGGTGTTTGTAAGGATATATTCCTTCTTCATTTCATGGATAAATATTTTGCATGATTAACTTATCAGTCCTAGTTATTGGGACTCATACTATGGATATACCACTATTTTTTTTATTGTTAGACCCTAGTTTCACTTGAGGGGGTGTTAGAGTATGTATTTCATAAATTTATCATGTCTTATAGTGTATTAGATAGGTATTTCATCCTTTTGTGAGTTTTTATTATGTGATTATTTATCCCACATTGGCTATTTAGGCTAGTTCTATGTTTTTCCTTGCCTATTTATGCAAGAGATTTTATTTGTACTAGAATATCATATTTTTGAATAAAACTTGATTCACTTTGCTTTTCAATCATTTTTTTACATCTTCATTATGTGATGTTTTGTTGTTAACACTTATGAATCTTGGGTTGAAATGATTTTTCACCATTCATAACAATTATTAATTCTTTTCTTGTGGATTTTTATTTGAGAGGTTGTTACCTTTTGACATGCATCTAAGCTACATAGGTTTATTATGACAAGTTCTAACCAAAGATGAAGTAAAAAGAGGGAGTTAATGTGAGTATGTATGTTTCACCATTTTTAAATCCATGGTAGTGATTTGGAGGCCATTATGGTCCTAAGGTTTCAATAATTTTCCAAGAAAACTCCTAGCATAAATTGGTTGCATTAGGAGAAAGAAAGGAATTGTAGTTGGGGAGAAAATCAATAAAGGAATGGTGGATCCTAGACTTTAATTTTAGACATATTATTTGTCCTTTCTTGTTAATATTATGTGCATTAATTATTATATCCATTATGGAAATCTCTATATCTATTTAATACCCTATTCAAGTTATAAACCCATATAAATATGCTCAAGTACACCTATATAAATATATACCTTGGTTTAAGGAAAAATACATATACATATAAATCCATATAATGATATCTCTATTTATTAATATCCCTCCATGGAGGAATGATATTAATTGATAAAATAGTTGAATTTGGATTGTAATTATTATCAATTTACTTGGAATAATGATTTGATTTACAAATTTTGGTTACTTAAAAATTGTCTAACCCTGGCCTTGCATGTATGAATTTCTATGATCCTCCTTGTATTAATCAATACATCATTTATATATGTTGTATCTATGATAATATTTACCCACCCTAGAGCTTTGGGTATTATATATCTTGAATTTTTTTTGCTTATTATTTAGATATTTATTTGTATGATGAAATGGATTCTCTTCAAACATATGATTATTTTATTTGGTGGTGATTAGTTACTTGTATCTTGTATACTAGGTTTATTGAGTTTTATTTCTTACTTTTATTTCAACGGTGCTCTAATTTATTTTCAAAATCTAAATGTAAAATAAGGGTAACTTTTTTTCTCACTTTATTCATAATAACTTATATTTTGGACCAGGTGGTAGTATGAAATGGATATGTGGATTTTTTTTAAATTTAAGCACTTCATGTAATAGTCTATTTTTCATCTTGTGTTTTTTCATGATAGTATTTTGTAGACCTGATATTTAGATGTATGGAATCCCTAGTAATGACTCATTGTATTTTGTGTAAATATCCACGTTAAGCTCCTTGTGTGCTTCATAATGGGTTTTGATGCTAAAACTACCTTTTTTTACTAAAATTGCACATTTGTAGTAATTAGTATGTACTGGATTGTGTTGTTCATATCATAATTTTTTTTCTACATTTTTAGATCTAATGTAACTGTATATGAAATGTATTACATTCAAAATATGCAATCTTATTCTATAATCTTGATAACACATAGAAATAGTGTGACTGTATGCCTGACTCTTAAGAGATATTTAAACTGTTTTATTCCCAAGTGATCTTGTTGGTAAGATTCAATGCTACTAATATTATGGATAGGTTTGAATTATACTTATTTAGTTAAAAATATTTAATAGTGGTTACATGAAACTAAATGCAACTTATGCATGGTAATTCTCAGTATTTTATAGGCCACTAGTGACTATTACACATTTTCAAAGTAAGATATTTTTTATGGTTATTGGTTAATGTATCTTCCTTGATTTGTATACTTCCATATGGTAATCATGATTATGAGGTAGTATGCTATTAGTTTATCCTCATAGTATACACATAGGTAAGGTTTGCATAAAACCCATTTTCATTATGTTAGTCAGTTTTTGAGCTTCCTTTGCTTGCATATTGATTTAATGTTAGCATAATGCTTACCTAGAATGGAATTAACATTTTTAGATTTATGTTGACTTATCTCATTGTAATGCTTTAGTTTAGGTGGTGAATTATTTATAGATAATCTCTTTTGTTTAGGTTACAATTATTTCTAAAGTATCTCTCTTTGATCACTAGAATTTTCTTAGCATGCTTAATGTTTTACTTCTCTATTGTACTTAGTCAAAGATGGTTGTTATGATAGGCATGGTTATATATTGTACTTAAAATTAGTGGCAATGATTATGGAGGCACTAGGATAGATTGTAATTTTATTTTATTTGTTTTATAAGATATGTAGAGAATCCTTTATAGGTTTGAGATACTCTAGTTGTTGTTCTTAAAAAAGGATTATACAATTCAACTGAGTATTGTATGAGAAATTGATTTAGCATTGAAATGAAATGAGATTGGTTTTTTAATATTAAATAATTAGAATTTGTTGTTTTTCTCAAAAACTATTACTTGAAAAGCTTATTGTTAGTTGGTTATTTAAACTAAAATTATAGTATTCTTATATGACTATGTATCTTAAAATAGAGAGGAAAGTGAAGATGATTTAATTAGGTTATTCAGTTTCTTGTAAGCCATTGTTGGTTATTGTTACATGTCATTGGAAAGTATCATTTAATTTATGTATTATTCTATTGTTTAGCATATTATATGTTATAAGGCTTGTGGTTATTTGGTTAGTTTGGTTTATTATACTACTTGAGTTAATCTGAGTGTTGTCCATCCACTATTAAATGAATTGTAAATCACTTGGTGACTATATTGAAAACATGGATATGGAGATTATCTTATTTGATTCATTATTTTCAAAAAATGAGTTTGGTTATGAATGCATATGGAAACTGGGTTTGTGTGAGTAAAATGTGAATGTCTATTTTGTATTAGTAGGCCTTTAGTATCTCTAACAATCTTTGTTTTATTTCAATGAGTTATTTAAAGGAATGAATCTTGTTCTCATCTATGATTTAAATTTTTTTAACATGCCATTTTTATCACCTATCATTGTGAAAGAAATTAAGGGTTAAATGGGAGCATTATATGTATACAAGTTTCCATTTTGTATCATATTTTGACTAAGTTTAATGAGATATTAATTTGACCTTGTAAGTTATTACTTTAACAAAAAGTTTAACTAAATGATGAAATTTTCATTCGTTTTGGAAACATTATCACATAACCATGATAAGACATTTTAATTATATGCCTTTTATAAGTTAAGTACAATTTTATTGATATTGTTTTGGCTTACACATTGTATTGGTCATTCTTGCTAATTAGTGTAAGTTAGTTATTGTGTTTATTAGATTCTCTTCAATCCTATGAATACCTAAGTTGAGAAAGTAGAAGGTACAAAGTTAAAATCATGATGGAAATGTTTATTTTTACTTTATATTTATATGATCATTAAGTTGGAAATGTAAGGTGGAAAGTAGGGATGCCCTATTAAGGAAACCCTAATACTAGTTTGTTTTGAATTGTATTCCTTCCTTTATAATGAGGGGTATAAATGTTTCATGACTTGGAAATTGGAAATGAATAACATTCTATAAATAGTGTGTGTAATGTTGCATATAATCCATTAAGAAATATAGTAATGACATTGGACTGAACCATAATGAGAAATGAATAGTTAATGACTTGTGGGAAGTAGACCATGATTAAGTGAGATTGTTCTATTTCTTTCAACTAAGACTAAGTAAATCAGGTTAAATATGTTAAAAATATGAACTTGTTTTATTAATTAATGTGGTCCCTTAGAAGAATTAAATTCATAGTGAATTGGTAGCTAGTGCATCCTTCTTACTATTGCACTATTCACTACCACTCTTAATCATCTGTTAATATTATATGGAATTGGAAAAGTCAAATTGTAGAAGTTATGATTTGTGCACTATATCAACATACCTTTAAATTATTTTTATCATGTTTAGCTAGATTAGTAAGGAAAGACTACATGTTATTTATCTCTAAGGAGATATCTTATATGGAAAAGTCATATAATAGGATGAAACCCTAATTATTATTTGGTTGTCTTGTTATTTAGATTATTTTTTAAGATCATGTAAATTAAATGTTATTTCATTCCAAATTTTACATTAATATAGTCTATGAAAATACTTGGATAATTGGTTGAGTTTAAAATCTCACTCTACTCCAATGAGACTATATGGACACTAATTATCATCCATACCATTTGAAGCCAACAAAAGTATTCCTTTGTTTAAACTTGTCATTATTACATGTTGAATTAAGCATGATTTTCCATCATATAGTTAATAAATAAATGATTTAATCATGATCATGTGCACTCACCATTATACTTACACTAAGAAGTAGTACACTATTCAAATTAAATTATTAAAGAATTAATATGACCATATATTTATTAAGGGTTATGATTGGTTATAGAATAATTGGTTTAGAACATTTTGTTTATGTTTTGTGTAAGACTTATGAACATTCATCAACACACTTAAACCCTAATACCATTGCCAAAATTCTAATGAAGCATTTAATACATGTTTATGTCTTGAAATTGTTATATGGATTAGCCTTGAAAATGTATAGGATTATATGCAAAGCAATCATTGAATATTAACTTCGAAAACTATGGCATTACAAAACACAATACATTATTTTGGGCATTTTATTTGTTTCTAACTTTTTTGACATCATACATTTTTGGTTAACAAACTGATTAATCAATTTTTTTTAATAAGCAATCTAAAGTCTTTTTGCATGTTGATCAATAGTCTAAACAAGCATCTAACTATTTTACCTTATTATACTATCTAAAATATTATCATGAACTCGTGATTGCATAACTTTAGTCTATGACATTGTAAACAAACGTCATGATATTTTTAGTATGATACTTAAAACTATCTTGTTGGTGTTTGTGTTTGTAAGTGCAAACCCATAACTACAAAATCATAATATTATGAATAGGAAACATGACATTGTTAAACTCGACCATGACATCATGATGGCACAATTTATGGTTTTCATATTTTATATCAGTTGTAATATCACATTTTTTATTCCATGAATTTTTTCATTTAGTAATGATATTGTTCTCTTTGTGCCACAAATTTATTATTCTCTGATTATTTTTAGTTAACCTTTTTTTTTTTATCAATCTCACATTTGTGTAATTGAAACATTAGACTATGTAAACACAACATTTCTTCCTTGATCTATGGCATAATTATACTTATGAATTTTAATTAACTTAACACTTTTTTAGGTTACCCCTGAAGAGGCTAATAAAAAAATACTAACAATATGTTTTATAGGCCACCTATCAAATACTTGTCATTTTAAAACCTTTTTTTGATATATTTTCATATCACATATTATTTGGGGATAATTAATTAATGTATTCACTTATTTAAATTTAAATTGATTTATCATAGTCTTTTGGCTACCTATTTTTCACCCAAGGCTATGATGATGTATGATCTCCCTTACACCTGCAAGGTAATTCCTAGGGATCAAAAAATATCAATAAACCTCTGTATTTTTATTTTCTAGGGGGAAACATGAAATTGAAATTACACCATGCACTTTTCACATTCTTATGGGGATTTTGATGTGGATTTGATCACCATGCACAAGACCACACTCCATGATTTTGAAAAGTATAAATATTAGGGATAGTTATCACTAAGCTAAATAGAACTCCCCATATAGGATTTTTTGAGATGAGGAGACAACACTCAAGCATGCATGTATCAAAAAACACCTAACGTAAACTTAGGCCTCACATATAAAAATATTTAAGGGACTCCCTTAGTGATATGGTCAAACCTATAATAAGACTTTTCAATATCAACAAGCATCCAAGGTAGGGAAAATAGCATTCTTATAGATCACTTGCTATCTTATACGAATGGTGAGAAAGGGTTGGATGATACCAATCTAGGCACCTCTCATTGTAAGTTGTTCGATGGGATAGGTGTCATGTTTAACTCCTATGTTAATAACTAGCATAGGTTTTTGGTTTTCTTTCTCTTGTTTGTGTTTTTTTAAAACCCATATTGTTTGCATACCTTAAAAAAACCTGCACACAAACCAAAACTAGTTAACACTTAACCCTGGGGTAAACAAAAGCACTTGTCTTAATATTTACTAGACTATCATCATATTGACCTATCACTTATCATCATCCCTCATATTATATCATCCCATCATCATTATTAACCTCTCTCTAGTCATCTTCTCTTAGTTAAAACCCCATCATTAATCGTGGTATTGTCTAAGCTTACCATAATCATCATCCTACCAAGATTTCTTAAAACATTGATCTAGTCACAATCCATCCAAGACTTATCTCTCTCCCTTAACATAGTATTCTACAATATTATAAACCTATGAGTCACCCTTATTCAAATATTCCACATCTTAAACATACTTTTCCACCTCATTTATCTTAAGTAAGAAAAATTAACTAAATTTTGATCTTTTTAAACTTTATTTATTGGGATGCCCTCCCTTAGTCAAAAATCTTGTCAAAACTTATTATCATATTGATAACAACCCATCACTCTATCGGATTAGGCATCGATCATCCCTTTTATATCAACCTATCACTCTGATGGATTAGGCACAACATTTACCATATTATATACCATCACTCTTTAAGTTTAAATCTAGAACCTATCCTTCTTTTATTATTCTATTGGTTTGAATTTGACACCCTTTATCATCCCATCATTTTTCTAGTCTATACCTAGCACTTGGTAATACCTTAATATCACCCATCATTATTTTGGTCTAAATTTTAAACTCATCATTAAGCTAAATCCATATCCATTATGTCTCATCTAGTCTAAATTTAATGAAGCACACTTTTATCATACTATCTCAAAATCTTGTGAACCTATTTTCTTAAGAACACAACCCATAAAACTTCTATTTGTATCTCATATCCAACCAATCACCTCAAAGTAAATATTTATCTACCAAGTTACTCATGTAATCCATAAATTTCCATTATACCTCTTACCTATGTCCAAAAACTAAAAATCGGACAACCCTCAAACCAAATTGATGATAACCCTAGGAACTTGCATGAGAAATCCTTAGATCTTTAAGAAAGTGTTAGTGACATGCACACCTTGAGGGGTAAGATGGATACCCAACATGAATTTTTGAATAATGATGAGAATAATGCCAAATTTTAACAATTAATCTATGAAAATAAATACCAAATATTGACTCATCTTATCAAAATGGGAGACAAGGTCCCTTGAATTTAACGGGGATCTCTTAAAGAACTTATGTCAGTCCTGTAAGGTATGATACTTTTCATAACCATAATCCTCTACTAGAAGAAGAATATGTCCTATATCTTGTTGACCATGAGATTTAAGAAGAGAAGGAATCCATTGATGAAAAACCTTCCCTTAGGACCCTTATTACTACTAGAGTTGAGTTTATCAAGGAAAATCCATTTTAGAGGATCATGTTAAAAATTACTATAAAAGAGTCATGCATAAATTAATGGAAAATTTACCCAACAATCCAATACGTTGGCCTTCCTAATAAACTATGAAGTGCATAAAACTACCTCACCTAGGATCCCTATTAAAACCATTATATCACATACACACCAAGATAAAAATAAGTCTAAACCTAATCCAACATCTATTTCAAATATTTTGATGGAACTTGCCTTCACTCATTCATGTCAAGCTATGAAAGAGGCTCTCCAAAACATTCATACAAAATCACATTATAATAAATAAAAATATGAAGATTTATGATCCTATCCCCTTAATATGATCATTATTTGTAGACCTTTTCTTACTCATTTTTAAAATCTAAAGTTTGAAACATATAAAGGAAAAGGGGACCCACATGAACATGTCAAATAATGATTTATGTATTTCCATGAAGTCACATAAAGTGAATTTTATATGCTTTGGTTATTCCCATGAATACTTGGTGAACCAACATTAGAATGGTTCATGCACTTCTCCAAGGGATATATTACATCATTTGGGTATTTAACCTAAAAAATAATTAAGAATTTCTCCTATAATGGTGAAAATGAAATCACCATGTTGGATCTCTAAAAAATTAAAGAAACAAATGGAGAGAGTTTGGCATCATTCCTCTAGCTATGGCAAAGCTTGGCATGTCGATTCCCTTATTTGATTACTAAAAAGGAATTAGTCAATATCTTCATCAAAAACTTAATTAAGAATTATGCCATCACTTGAAACTTAATTTTGCTACTAATTTTGATGAAATTTTGGAGAAATTAATTTAGATAGAGAAAGATCTTACCCAAAAATGGGTCATTAATCTCTATCCCAAGAATAATCACAATTAAAGTAATAATACCCCTTTAGTTAAGCCCAAATTCTTCAACAAAAACAATAATGTTATTAGAGATGGTGTATGAGAAATCAACATGTCTAGATAGTCCAAAACCCTACCTATTCTTCCAAACCAAAACATCATACATAAAATATCACCATTCCACAAGGAAGAACAAAGACCACTTTAGGAAGGAAACACTATATTAATCTTGGTGAGATGATCAAATATGTCTTTAAAAAATCAATCACTTCAAACATGATTACACTACCAAAGTACATGACATGAATTAGTAAAATGAGTACTATTATTATCATCATGTCAAAGGACATGACATTTATATGTGAATGTAGCTAAGAAACTACATTCAAGATCTAATCAAAAAATTAAAAATCAAAGTGGAGGAAGGATAAGCATCATATTCCAAGAATCAATAATTGGGTATTTACTAGGATCACTTCCCCAAGCATGATCAAAAGCCCAAGGGTATGACCGATGATCAAGGTAAACCTTCATCCTCAAACTAAGTCAATTATCTTCAAACCCCTTACCAACATAACTATCACATTACTACCATTAAAATCAAGGTGAAGGTACCTAAAGAGTCTGAAATCACACAACATCCCATTATCAAAGTCAAAGGGGCATATTTTGATTTTGATTTCACCACTTCATGTGGAAAAATCACTATCCTTAGGAAACTTGCTAAGGTCACACCTCAAATGGCTCCTCTTAAGATCAATATTTCCAAAACTTTGTCAAAAAATTGTATAGGTAATTATGACATCATATAATAGCTTCAAAAAAACCTAGCTCAAAAATCCCCCATGTATCTTCTTAAGTCCTCACCTATCCACCATGACATTATAAAAAGAGTCCTTAATGAGTTCAAAGTCCCCATAGACATTGATGAAATTCATTTCAATCCCTTATTTTTTAGTTATCTTCATCACAACAAATTAATTTTTTTCCCCCATGACATGCCACCAATTTGACCTAATCACAACCACCCACGTATATAGAGGTATCCATTATGAACCAAAAAAATACCATGAGTACTTATAGATGGAGGGTCAAATGTAAATATTTTTAATATTAATTTTAGAAAAAAATTGGGATATTATGAGTTATCACTTGGGTCTTAGTTGATCATCATTAAGGCTTATGATGAAAATGGAAGATAATTAGTTGAAACAATTTACCTTCCAATCATGGTGGGAATCATATTAAATTAAACACTTATCCATAAACTTTGATTTATCTTAAAACATCATATTAGGTCATCTTTAGATCCATGAAATGTTGGTTGTTCCTTCCACTCTCCACCAACGCTTAAAGTTTACACATTTAAAGATAAAATTCACTATTCCAGGTGATTCACAATTTTTCCATAGTTGCCAAGCCATGGAAGGACTTGATCATAGTTTATATTATCCAAGCACTAAAATAAACCCTTATGATCTGAAGTATAATAAACACATCCATCCTAATGACTTTCCATCCACGTATTCTAATCCACCCACATCCACTTACATCAAGATCAATTCCAAGGGATGTGGAAAGTATGAATACAAAATGTTCAATGTTGGTAACTTCCCCTTTTCACCTCATATCTATGGTTCCCCCACAATAAAAAAGGTTAAGACAGATAACTATAACTATGGATCAACATCATTTTCAAAATTATGGATATTAAGATAATAACAATTTGAAACATCAGATGATTCATGGTTGACTAAAGAGGGTTTTTATTCTTGTTTCCAAAAACTAGAATACCCTAAATCCAATCACATGTGTAAAAATACAAATTATAAAGGAAAATTATTGGGCATTCATAAACAAGTCATCTTATAACTAATCTCAGTCAAATATCATAGGTTGTATCTAGGTTTTAAATACAAAGCACCTAGTGGTGATCCTTATAATGTCATTTTGAATACTTCTTCAATTTTTTAGGAGCCGTATCTAATGAATATGTTGAAATAAGTTATGTTTATATCCTCTATGAATACCCTACTACCACAAGCATTTTTAACAACACCTACATCTACACCATCAGCTTTGACCTTCATTATCCATCCCTCATTGACTAGGATGAATAAAATAAACCTTATTTTGATATATTCCAAAGTGAGGAAGCCATTGTAGAGTTTATGGGTATCATAGAATATATGTCATTAGGAGACCATAGAAAAGGGTTCAAAATGAATCTATAACCTAGTGCATATGTATGGGAATAGACTGAGTTTATTAATCAAATAGAAATAGAAGGATAATAAGAAAGTCTAGATAATTTGTCTCTTGAAAACAACCTTGGTGAATCAAAATAAACCTAGACTATATCCTCTAGATATTATCTTAGTCCAAAAGAAAAAAAGGCATATGAGGAGTTGTTTGAATAATTCCCAAATATTTTTCAACCACCTAAAGAATATTGGTTGTCTTCTCCTTCAGATTATTTATAGGCCCAATCTCCATCTTTGGTCTAAGAAACTATTGACATCAACATTGGCACTAAATACAAACCTTAGATTATGAAGCTTGGAGACACTTTAACCCCTAAATAAAGATAAATACTTTTTTATATTCTTAAGGATTTCATTGAAATATTTTACTAGTGATATGATGATATGTCAGGCCTTGACCTACCTTTGCATGTTCACTATTTAATGATCCATCCAGATGTTAAACTAATTAATCAAAAACTTCATAAAATGCTTCCAAAGGTACCAATCCTAGTAAAAAAATAGATCCACAAGTTTTTTTAAAGTTGGCTTCATCCATCCAATTGATTATCCTAATTAGATATCTAACATTTTACTTATCGGGAAGCATAGATGAAGAATCCATTTTTTACTAAATTCAGGATATCAATAAGGCTTGCCCCAAAGATGATTTTATATTACCTACTATTGACATTATAATGGATTCCACTATTGGATATGATATTTTATCACTCACATATGGTCATTCTAGATATAATTAGATTTGCATCACACTAGAATATCAACATAATATAGCCTTCACCACTATGTGGGGAATGTTTTGTTAAGAAGTAATGGCTTTTAGACTCAAGAATGTTGGTTCAACATATCAGTGAGCCATGACATTTATATTACATGATATGATGCATGACATAGTTGAAGATTATGTTGATGACATATTGGGAAAGTCTAGGATAATAGTTGAGCATCCAATAGTTCTCCAAATGAAATTTTAATATCTAAGAAAATACAAAGTCAGCCTCAACCCTAAGAAATGTGTTTTGTGGATTCAAATCAGGAAAAATATTTGGGATCATTATTTATCATCGAGTAATTGAAATGGATATGACTAAAGCTAAAGCCATTACATAAATGCCTCCTAAGAAAATCAAGCAACTTCATATTCTAAAAAGTCAAACTACAATTCATTCATTGATTCATTTCAAAATTGGCCAAAAAGTGTCAACCATTCACTCATATCCTAAATAAATGGATGAAACTCTACTAGAGTCTAGAATATCAAAAAGATATTAAATAATATTTACTCAATCCTCTAGTTTTGATATCGTCAACACCAAGAAAACCATTACTCTTATACATCTCAGCCACTCAATGTGCCCTATGATCCTTTTTAGCTCAATATTACAAGTATGGGAAGGAAATGGCTATTTACTATCTTAGTAGAACATTAGTTTCATATGATCTAAATTATGATCCAATTGAGAAGGCCTGTTTAGCAATCCTTTTTCATCACAAAACCTTAGGTACTACACATTTAATAATCAAGTTAAGCTCATTACTAAAATTTATCCACTCAAATATCTACTATCAAATTCATCCCTTAAAGGAATAATGGATAAAGGTATCATGTTCCTTAGTGAATTTCATATTGATTACATTAATCAAAAATCAATCAAAAAATAAGTGTTGGTAGATAAATCATTAGAATCTCCCTTGTTTGAGACAACATTATTGGACACAACATTTCCAAATGATTCCATATTGACAACCACATAGTCTCCATCCTAGAATTTATATGTTAATGGTTATTTCACCACTTGGGTCAAGAGCTAGAATTATCCTCATCACATCTCAAGGTGAGTTTATTATAGAAACTTTTAGGATTGGTTTTCCATATACAAATAACATTATAGAATACAAAACTTTAATAGTAAGGATTTAATTTGCTTTTCAAAGTAATATTCAACATCTACAAGTTTACGATGATTCTTAATTATTAATAAAATAGGTCAAAATGAGTTTTATATAAAGGATGATAAATTTCTCCCTTATAACTAAATGGTTGATGATTTGATGGTATAATTTCAATAGATATCTTCTAAACAAGTACCATGAGGTAGAAATAAATTTACAAACATAATGGATACTATTGGTTATTTTGTTGAGATGACCCCATATATGTATGAAAACCACTTCATAGTGGAATAAATCTTATCACCTTCCCATCATACTTTTGAATCTAAAAAATTCTATGACTAGAAAATATATGACTATCTCCATGATAATATCCTTCCCCCAAATCATCACCATCACTACTACAAATACTTCATCAAAAAATTCACCCATTATACCATCCTTGATATCATGCTCTTATCAATGAGTGTAAGAATATAACTAGTTAAGATGTATAAAATTAAATGAGGTTATTTTAACAATCAAGGAGGTTCATAATGTCATTTATGGGGTCCATGCCAGTGGGTTGGTCCTAACTGAGAAATTCCTTTGGGTTGGGTATTATTGGCCTATAATGTAAAATGATGATTGTTAGTATGTAATAAAATTCATAGCCTATTAGAAGCATGGGGATATAATTCATGCTTTATCTTGAGATTTGTAGCCAATAAATAGTCCATGGCCTTTATCCACTTGGGGATTATGCCTTATTGGCATGATTAACCCTTCTTCCTATGATGGTTATAAACACATAATCACCACCATAGATTATTTCACCAAGGTTGTGAAAGCCATGCCACTTAATTATGTCATTGGTACACAAATGTAAAATTTATTTCTTAACCAAATCATTTGATGCTATGAAATCCCCTCTATTTCATATTAGACAATGGAAAATCCTTTAAGTATGGATATATCAAATCCCTTTGTTATAAATTAAATATCCAAAATAACTAATTCATGTCTTATTATCCATAAGGTAATGGTCAATCAAAGCTTACCATAAAGACTCTCATCAATATTGTCAAGAATATTGTCAATGATGCTAACCTAAATTAACATATGTATTTATATCTAACACTCTAGGCTTACCATATTAGTATATATACTCCAACTAGAATTAACCCATATTCATTAGTTTTTGGCACTAGGGCCATTTTGATAATTAAGGTCCAACTTCATTATTTGTGTATCTCACACCAAGGATTAGTTAATGAAGAGTCTTATAGAGTTGCATGATTATAGGAGCTAGAAATTATAGATGAGAAGTTTCTACATTCCCTTGATAATTTAAAATCTTGTCAAAATAAGCTACAAAAATAATACAATAAAAAGGTCTAATCCCATCAATTTGATATTTGTAACTTAGTCCTTAAAGAAAATAGAAGAAATACAAATGTATATCATGAGAAAAAAGGTCAAGTTCAAGACTAAATGTCTTTTACCATATACCATTATCACCAAGTTTGGTTTAATAGCATACAAATTGGCGACCTAAGAGGGTCAATAATTGGAAGAGAAAATATATATCATGAAACTAAAGAAATATTATACCTAAATCAGTCTTGTATAACCCTTATACATTATTGTACTAGTATTAATAAAATAAAATGAAATAAATCATATAATGGTGAAAACCAAGCTTCTAGTGCCTTAGATAAGCATAAGATGGAAACCAAATCTCTGGTGTCACCAGTGATGATCCTTCATCTACAAGTGCCTTATTCCTAAATACCTCAAGTACTTGGGGGAACATATTTTTTCCATGTCACTTCATCCCATATACTCCATCTTTATCATTTTATACATTCTATCCATGCCTAATCTATTTTCACATGTTGACCTTGGTCCCAAAATCTAAATATGTTTTGGGGAAGGATATGTATATTGTGATAGTGAATTTTTTATGGAAAAGGGAATTCAACAAATCATATAGGCCTAGGAGTAGAATACTAGTGGAGAGATGTATATAGATTCCTTTCCTTCCTCCCCTTGTCACCTATCCTTTATTTCCTTCATCTCATAATCCCTAGTCATAATCCTTTCATTTTGGTTATTCCTTATGGATTTCCTTATCAGCCTCAAAATCCCCCTATTTATCCTTCAGCATTTATCCTAACTCTTCTAATGGCCCTATGTCAAATCCTATCATACACTCTTATTTCATCCACCCATATCTCATTATTATTTAAAACATCATAATTATATCTACATCCCTACTTATTTCAAGTAATAAAAATAACATATGCATAACATCATCCTACATTTCTCACCTTATTCCCCACATTGTGGATATAATAAAATTATAACACTCATAATTGTTTTATATATACTTGTGTGGTGTGTTTGTATAATTTTATGTTTTAAATGTCTTTATGTTTATATACAGCCCAATTTGGTCAAGCAACCACAAGTCCTATGTTTTCTATTGCTTTTTCTTAGTAAAGTCTTAGTTATGAACGTAATTTTTATTCACATGGTCATTACAGGTATTATGGTCTTTCTTGTGTCTTATTTTCCCTATTTGTTTCATTCCCACTAGTATTAAGTCATCCCCTCCCATTCACAAGGTCCCTCAACCTTTCTTGCCTAGTCTTTGCTATGTTTTGAGACCTTAGGACACTAGCACCCTTATTTGGATAGTAGCACCAATGGTGTTAGTGTCCACTTTTGACACTAGTGTCTAACATTCATTTTCTTATATGGTTGGGTCCTAAACCTCCCTTGAGACTTATCTTATGTTTTTATCTCTTTTTTATGTCTTTTTATCCAATTAAAAAGGTGTTACATTCAAATGGAACTTCCTTATATATAAAGATAAT